>CAJRSG010008384.1:0-10623 GCA_907169655.1 Acomys percivali
CAAGGACATCCAGCTCGCCCGCCGCATCCGCGGGGAGCGCGCCTGAGCTCGACCTCGCTTCCACCCATCCATCAAAGGCTCTTTTCAGAGCCGCCACATGCGCATGGAAGGAGCTGGTTACCTCTCAGTGTAGTCTTTTTTTTTTTTTTTTTTTTTTTAACCTTCTGGTTAACATTTTTATTGTAGTATTTTCAGTGTAGTCTTTAGGAGGCTTATTTAAGAGAATGAAGTAATAGCGAGACGAAGTTAATACATAAATTGGAGCAAGGGGGAGAGAAAGAATGGAAGAGAAGGGAGGGGAACTAAAATGTCTGGATTGAGTATGCCAGCGATGCCCTGCAGTAGTAGCAGGGACCTAACAAATCAGCTCTCTCTCCCCTTACCCCAATATAGTAAGTCTGCTGAGCTTCCTGTCCAGCCGAGGGTTTTTAAACACTGCAAAGTTTCAGCTGGTATGTTGGTGAGGGTATAGTTCGAAATCGTGCTTGAGGGACTGGGCGAGTTGAGTCAAGCGCAGCAGAAAATTTAAAATTCTGAATAACAGTCCAGGGGGTCAAAGGTCGGGCAGTAAGTACTAAAGGTCACGGTCAGGGACCTTTCCTCTTGTCACTGACCAGTTCTGAACGTGTGCTGTGAGCTTGCTGGTACAACTAGGACACGGCACCTCAGTCTAAGGCGCGGCTGGGCATAAAGAGGGCGGCGGGTGATAGATACTATGTAACCTCATGACTCGGCTGAAGCGGGTGAGCGGTCCATTCTGAATAGCTGAACGCCGGGAAGACCTGGCTCCCAGCTCGCAATTACCTCACTGAATTTCTAGACTGCTGAGGTTAGTAACCCTGCCACACAATGTCTGGGAGCTTACTGTGCGTCCGCGGTGAGTGGACCACTGTCAAGGTATAATCCAGTGACACTCACCTTTCTCTAACGTCTAAGGAATTAGACCTTGCTAGCTCCTTTGAATTCAACATTCCTATGATCTGACTGTGATAATTGGTTAGTTTCTCCACTTACTCCGATCTAATTTACTTTAAAAGCCAACACAACTGTTCTGGTCCCCTCCCAGTGGCAAATTTCTTCCTGAGCAGAAATAGGCTCTGGGCGTCAAGGAATGACGTAATGCTTGGCAGCGTTCTGCACCTCCGGGGGGAGGACCTGAGACTCAAAGACCACAGCAAATACCTCAGGCCACTGCCAGGAGGTCTCCCAGAAAGCAAACTTGAGCAGCGGCTTGGAGCTGTGTGCCAGCCGCACATCTTCTTGAGCTTTGCTTCAACGGTTCAGCCCAAAAGTTCTCAGAACCATGCGACTTTAGTACATCAAAGCTATTAGCGGCCAACCTGACCTCCAAGCATGCAGACTTACAACCATGAATTGAAACTAAGGCAGATTTAAAAGGCGAAGTGCCAACCACTGTAAATACCGAAGCTAGCCAAGGTTGCTCCACCCACACCAGAAATCTGTGCAGCCTGTGTCATGTTTCTAAGGCAGGCAGGGGCTTAGTAGGATCAGCTATGGCCGCTTTGCCATTCTGACTTTTGGGGCCATATTGTTCACTTCACTATCCTGAGTCCTCACTTGCCAGACTCAAAGGTAGGAGCCTAAGAAGAGGGAAAGAATGAAACAAGAAGGGGAGGGGCCAGTTTACAGTGGGCAGCGCAGGACCTGGCCCCGCAGGTGCTGTGGGACAGTGGTTCCCCAAGGAAGGTCAGTGACTTGCCTGCCTCCAGGGCTGCTACACAGCACAGCTGTGGACTTTGACCCTGAGAGAGCTGAGTCAGGTGCTCCACGAAGCTGCCCTAAGCCTGGTCTGTTATAGGAGAAGAAAACAGCTGACAGTACACGTGAGCGTGGGCTTACTTTCTCAGAAAATGCAGATTTGACCACATTCCTCTCCCCTAGCCTCGAACCAGGTCTCCCCAGGAGACACTGCTGCCTAATACAGAGGCCACCTTAGGGACAGCGTTCTCTCTCTCTCTCTCTCTCTCTCTCTCTCTCTCTCTCTCTCCCTGTCTCACACACACACACACACAAAGACATTTGCAAAATAAAATATTCTCATAATAGGTGTTTCCAGGAAAGGAACTGGCATTATTAATTTGTTTTTGTTTATTTGTTTTCTTTTTTTAAAGAAAGATTTAAAAAATTTTAATTTGTATATGAGTGCTTTATCTGCCAAAGAAGGCATCAAATCACACTGTAGATGGTTGTGAGCCACCATGTGGTTGTTGGGAATTGAACTCAGGACCTCTGGAAGAGCAGGTGGTACTCTTAACCATCTCTCCAGCCCCTTGTTTTTGGTTTTTCAAGACAGGATTTGTCTTTGCAATGCAGTCTTGGCTGTCCTGGACTCACTTTGGAGACCAGGCTGGCCTCGAACTCACAGAGATCCACCTGCTGCTTCCTCTGCCTTCCCAAGTGCTGGGATTACAGTGCTAATATTGTTGGGTTTTTATACAGCTGATGGTAGCCTCAGCTGGGGCAAAGGTAGAAGTGGACATAGGTAGAGTGAAGGCTGGAAGGGGCAAGATGTACAGTTCACAGATTTGGTGCCTTGGGCATTTGGAGAATGCAAAAGGAAGGAGGCTCGGGCCTGAGGAGCAGTTCTCAACCTGTGTGCTGCGACCAACCCCTTTGGGGATCAAATGACTATCAGAAAACAGGTATTTACATTATGATTCATAGCAGTAGCAAAATTACAGTTATAAAGTAGCAATGAAAATAATTTTATGGTTGGGGGTCAGGATTAGGAATAGGAAGGTGAGAAAAGACAGAAAATGATGCTGAGAAAAGCAATGGATTCTAGAATCAAGAAGATAGAGCAAGCCAGGCATGGTGACGCACGACTGTAATCCCAGCACTCGGGGAGGCAGAGGCAGGAGGATCTCTGTGAGTTCGAGGCCAGCCTGGTCTACAGAGTGAGTTTAAGGTGGCCAAGGCTACACAGAGAAACCCTGTCTTAACAAAAACCAGAAGAAGGAGGAGGAGGAGGAGGTCCCTCCTAACACAGAAACTGAGACTCCTTGTATCTCAAGAACATTCTTCTGGGCATTTGGGAACTTTAGCATTCACTGAGGTGGCTCAGCCAGACAAACATTTGGGGATGCTCTCAGCAGGCGGCTGAAAGGGTAGGTAACACAAGGTGGAGGACAAGGTGAGATCCACCTGCGCCTTAGAAGAGAAGCAACAGGAAACAGGGTGCCCAGGGCTTAAGTACCTCGGTTGGCTCTGCATACCACCTCAACTCCACAAACTTGCGGGGGACAGACCCCTGCACCCAATGCCAGGATGGTTCGTCACTCCCACGCTTTCAAGTCTTTCCAGGCTCTCAGCCCTTTTACCTTTACAATGAAATCTACACCACGTGCCCAGTATAGAGAATCAGAAACTCAGTGGACAGCTAGGGCTGTCAGTCCTGGCTCTGCCTCCGACCGCCACGTGGCTTTGGCAGAGGCCATCTCTAAAGCGTAGGTAATGGATGGGCTGACGGTTTTGAGGGTGCCTAAGGGGATAATTTCCACAAAGACAAATAGGTGTGGCATCACGAACAGTATAAACCATTTCACTCTTGTTAAATATTTAAAGAATAAAGTTACAAAGGTATGCTTCATGTCCACCCCTAAGTTGTATGATTACTTCCCTTCTGCCCTCCGCTCCTGACTCCCTCCCCCGGCCTCTGACTACATGAATTCACAAGCCATTCTCCTATGAATGCAAAACCTTCATCTCTGATCATAAAGGGAAGACGGGATAGTTTCTTCTGGAGTCGTTTAGAGTGACTATGAGACAGGAACAGAGTTAGCATATAACAGCCCCAGCTAGCCTGCCTCTAGGTTGCTTAACAACCTCTGACATCATCACCTGCCACTTCCAGGTGTGTGCCAGGCAAGCTTCAGCTGTGTATCAGATATAAAGGACTGATCTGTCACTCCATGCTCTCTTTGCCTAGACCTCCCTCCCTCCCTCCCTCCCTGTGTCTGGGGGATTCCCCCTTCCTCCATCTCTCTGTCTCTCTGTCTCTCTCTCTCCCCCCCCCACTCTCTCTCCCCTTTCCTCCCCCCCCCCAATAAACCTCTTCATATCAGATCTGTTGCGTGGCATCTCTATTTTTCAAATATAATATACATAGAATTAGGTTACCCCAAGTTCCATATCCCAATGTAAAAATCAGATTTATGAAGTTTCATAGTTTTACAGAACAAATAAAGTCATAAATCAAGGCAAGTTAAAAATGTATCCATCAATTTATAGAAAGATGGGGATGCTATTCTATAGGTCTAGGATATTTACTATCTGATGACAATCTTCACTTTTGGGTTGGTAGAAGCTAGGGGGTGCCGATAAGGCAGTAAATCCCTTCCAAAGATTTTTTTTTTTTTTTTAATCTCTTAGTCACAGGATGCTAGCTCTGACACAGAGGTCGGCAAAGAATGGCTGTCCTGGAGGCTAACACTTGCCCAAGACAAGCTAGCGGTCTCTGGACTTGTAACATTCTGATCTCTCCAAAGTGCTGGAATTCTGATCAGCCAGTCTCTGCAGACCCAGCTTTAGGAGTTCTTGCTCACACATCTATTGACACAAGTTTGGCCAAGCCTGTCCAGTGTCTGCAATTTCCAACGAGGCCCACAACTTGGCAAAATACTTTTATTTATTTATTTATTTTGGGTTCCGATATCTTTCTCCCCTTGATAGGCTGGCTCAGAACACGTCCCTGAAAAGCTTACCTCAAACGTCCCACTGCCGCCACCACCACTTCCACGGCACTTAGGGACAACCGATAGGATTCTCAAAGTCCAAAAAAGCATACCCCTGATAGGTTCAATCATTTTTCTCCCATATTGATTTAACTGTCCAACTAGAGTCTAAATTCCTTCAGTGTGGGTGTTTTGCTTTGTTGGTCTCAGCAGATCAGCATCCTGAGCTTGGAACACGGGAGGTAGTCAGGGAAAGAAAGTGGCAGAAGACCCAGTTCTACTGGCTCCTAAACTCTAGCCTCGAAGGGGACAAAATGCAAGCGCCTCCCTGATCTCAGGAATTTGCAGACAAGGAAAGAATTTCTTCCAGGGTGGCCCTTCAGGGAACCTTGGAGTTAGCCCGGCCTAGCTGCCTTGAGGGGCATGCATCATAGGTTTTTGAGGTTACAGTCCCTGCCTCCTGGGGCACAATGTGCCTTCCAGTTCCTGAGAGACCAATGCCCTCCCTCAGGCAGTGAAGTGTTCAGAACGCTTTGTGTTTCTCTGTACAGTCCCTTAGAAGTCAAGGAAGCATGGAAGGCTGACAGGACAGCTACACATTAATCCTGTGTGCCCTGTAGAGATTGCAAACACCACTGTATCCTGGCACCCACAACTGTATTGATCCAGGCAACTGCCATTAGATTCTGTTTCTGGTAAAAGCATAAAATCTGGTTGCTCTCAATAAAGTTGTGGCCCCTCCAACCGGCCTGGTTTAATAATTCCTTGCGGCCATATCTGGTGGCCGTGGCTCTGGTAAGTAAGAGCAGGCATTCACATGGCCGAAGATCATGGCTGCCCTGGAGTGGTGTAGCTGACCCACAGATACCCAGGCACACATTGTGGCATTAGCCGAGGGCAGAGTTCCCAACCGGCACCCGCCTCGGTGGGGTCCACAATTGAAGGGCAGGGAGGTGATGGGCAGCCACCCCTCCATCATCAGACTGGGCCACAGAGTTCTTAGTCAGGGGATGGCCAGAGGGCGAATGAAGGGGAAAGCCGTGTGGTAACAGCTGCAGAGACGGGAGTACAGCGTCCAGAAGTCAAATGTGCCAGTGGTTTTGAGCTGCAGAGGAAAGGGGGCAAAGCCAGAGCCTCCGCGGGGAAACGGTTCTTCAGGCACATGTTTCACTTTCCAGGACTCATTTGGGGGATTCTGACCTCTAAGAAGAGAACAAAACTGCGTTGCTTTAAACCAGTAAGTTTGTGGCCAGTCATTAAGGCAGCAGGAGTTAGTACGCCATTATGATGTACTGAAAGAGACGTGTTCCTTTTGTTTGGGAGCAGGGGAATTTGAGACACAATAGCCATGAAGTATAGTTGACCAACAGGAAAGGGGAAAAACAAAAAAAGCACTGGATGACCCTTGGCTGCTTACAGATGGCTCCTTCTTGGGCCTGCCCCATCTCCCTGACTTGCTCAGCCTCGGCCTGAGCTCCCCAGGAGATGACGCATCTTTGCAGCTACTAAGGTACTCTAGATGATGTGTAGACTCCCCAGCCATGGACTCCCATGGGGGTCCACAGACTCACTGTAGGCAAAAAGGCCAGCAACTGACTTTACTGTAGGCTTGTGACCAGAGTGGCAGCCTGTTTGTGCAACAAAAAAAGTTCACACCAGGTGCCAAAAGGATATGGAGCCATTTTTCTCTAGGGATGCCAAACACATTACTATAAATAACGCTGATTGACTTTTTTCACAGTGTTAACTTTGGCACAAGCTAGAGTCAGCTGAAAGGAGAAAACCTCAGTTGGAAAGCTGCCTCTATAAGATCCAGCTGGAAGGCAGAGACAGGCAGATCACCATGGGTTCGAGGCCAGCCTGGTCTACAAAGCAAGTCCAGGACAGCCAAGGCTAGACAGAGAGACCCTGTCACGAAAAACAAAAAACAAAAAAAAGAAATCCATCTTCTTTGTTTATTTGTTTGTTTTGTTATTGTTTTGTTTTGTTGTTTTTCAAGACAGGGTTTCTCTGTGTAGCCCTGGCTGTCCTGGAATTGCTTTGTAGACCATGCTGGCCTTGAACTCACAGTGATCTGCCTGCCTCTGCCTCCTGAGTGCTGGGATTAAAGGCATGTGCCACCACGCCTGGCACTTCTTAATTAGGGATTGATGGGGAGGGCCCAGACCATCGTGTGGCTGGTGCCATGCCTGGGCCAGTAGTCCTAGGTTCTATGAGAAAGCCGGCTGGGCAAGCCATGATGAACAAACCAGTAAACAGTACCCAACATGGCCTCTGCACCAGCTCCTGCCTCCAGGTTCCCTCTCTTGGCTTCCTTTGATGATGAACAGCAATGAGGAAGTGCAAGCCAAATAAAGCCTTTCCTCCCCAAGTGACTTCGGTCGTGGTGGGTGTTTCATCCCAGCAGTGCACACACAGGTCTGGAGACTAGGCTGAAGTCAAGTTGCCATGTGACCTCCAAGGGCTCTAAGGATAACCTCTCTCAGTTCCCAGTGACTCCTGGTGTCTCTTGGTTTAGGTTTAGAGTGACAGAAATCCAGGCTCTGCCTTAATTGTCACACCGACTTCTTCCCTATGTCTCTGTGGACCCAGACACATTGTCTTCTCTTATATAACATCAATGTTTTAAGGCCTAAAGCAAGGGTGGTTTCATTTTAAAAACCTATGCCTAGTTACATATTCAAAAATCCTATTCCCAAATAAAAAATGAACTATCAATGGACACACTGCAGTGGACTTTAATCAGGCTAAGAGATCTAAGCCACATATGAGGAAAGCTTCCTATGTATGGTAAGTGGTGAAAAACAAAAAAAATCAAAACAAAAACAACAACAACAACAACAACAACAACACCTTGTCCTCAAGGTAAGAGGTCAAGTGGGAGGCCTTAAGGACTGAAGTACTTGAGACCAATATTTGCCATAGCACTGGGCTGGAAACCATTCACACCACTCCTGAATCTGGACCCTGGGTTGTGGTGGAGGGGTGGAGGCGGGTAGGGGGAATGGTGGGTGAGGTGGGGGGGGGAGGGGTGGGGGGGGGGGGGGGGGGTGGGGGGGGGGGTGGAGGGGGGAGGGGGATAGAGAAGAGCAGAAAGAAACTTTGACAAGAAAAGTTGTTGGTATATAAGCATATAAAAGGCCTGCCCACTAGGTTTGCTTAGCAACCTCTGACATCATCACCTGCCTGCCTCTAGGGGCCCAGGATCAAAGGACAAAGCTGTCATCCCTAGCTCTCTTACTTTGTCTCTCTTACTCTTGCTCGTGCGCTCTCTCTCTCTCTCTCTCTCTCTCTCTCTCTCTCTCTCTCTCTCTTTCTCTCTCTCTTTCTCTTTCTCTCTCTCCTCTCATGGCTCACTCAAGTCCCAACTCTCCTCACCACTTCCCTCTTCCCAAGCAAACCTCTCCATATTCATATGTGCTGTGCGCCATCTCATTTTTAGTCCTAACTAAAGGAACTAAAGGAGACTCTGGCCCTCACTGCCTGGTGCCTGGGAAGAGGGAGTCAACTTCACCATGACAGGAGTTTGGGAGAGAGAATGAGGAGAACACGCAGGACCCTGAAACACACGGTGTCGAGAGAGCGAGGACCAGGAACAGAAAGATAAAGAAGACAACACTTAGGACCTGACAGTCTTACCTGATGGCTCATGCTAAGGTGTTTGGTTTTTTTGTTTGTTTGTTTTTTATTTTTATATTTTATTTAATTTTAATTTATGTGCATTGGTGTAGGGGTGTCAGATCTTGGAGATACAGACAGTGGTGAGCTACCATGTGGTTGCTGGGAATTGAACCCAGGTCCTTCGGAAGAGCAGGCAGTGCTTAACCACTGAGCCGTCTCTCCAGCCTCATGCCAAGGAGTTTTATTAAGAAGTGCAGCATTCGCAGGGCGCGGTGTCAGCTCACGTCTTGAATCCCAGCCCTCAGGGGGCCAGAGGCAGGTGGATTGCTGTGAGTTCGAGGCCAGCCTGGTCTACAAAGTGAGTTCAGGACAGCCAGGGTTACACAGAGAAACCGTGTCTTTAAAAAAAAAAAAAGAAAAAATCCACCTGCAGCATTTTATATAATTTTTGCAGGGGGAAAATGGGCCAAGGTCAATAGAAAGCTAAGTAAAAAAAAAAAAATTGTTGGCAAAGAGAACGCAGGGTACGTCAGAAGCAGCTGCTCAGACTGATAAGCAGAGAGCCCTTCAGGAGGGATGGCCTAGAACCAAACCCTGTGCAAGGACTCAGAGCTGCTGTCCCCTTCCATCCGGGCCTCTGAGAGAGTCTTGGCTCAGCCTGGCTCCCAACAGGAGCCTTACCTGGGAGAAGTCTAAGCTGTGCCAGAGCCCAGGTCTCAAGGGCGGTGCCAAGCGGCCCTGTCCCTCAGGCAGCTAGGACTGTGGATCTGGAAAGACAGCTAGGGGCCCAGATGGCTTCTCTCAGCTACCCAGAGGAGACACAGCAGGCTCTGGGAGTCCCTAGGGCGAGCTTATGCCCAAGGATAGGCACCTGGGGAACACCTGCACCACTTACAGATGCGATGGAGGCAGGAGAGGAAGGTGGAGACTGTGGTCCTGAAACCAAAGAGGGGCCATAAGGAAATGTGACCTGCGTGTGCGTCGTCTCAGGACTAATATTCTACGTTTCTGCTAAAGACATATGTCTGACTTCCATATGTGTGCCATAACACGTGCACACCCCTACACGCAAAATAACTGAATGTAAAAAAAAAAATCACACACACACACACACACACACACACACAAAATATATGGTGGGGGAGTGGATGGAGTCCTGAGTGACTGTGTGTTACTGGCATGGGTATGGCCATGCTAAGGACCCCAATACCCAAGACTCATGAAAATGGCAAGGCCTCCCCCAGGTAAGGCTCAGAGGCATGGCAAAGCCTCCCTCTGGTCCAAAATGAGTGTTTATGAGTGGATACAGAAACTATCAACCATACCTTCCTCCTCCCAGAAGGCAACAGCTGGAGACCACTCTTCCCACAGAGATTGGCACCAACTGACCCCGCCTCCTTGTGGTGTGCAAAATAAAATCACAGTTTCTGGATACTGTAGTAGGTGCCTTCCACCAGGGAGCACAGTCCACCCTATCACAGCTTGTCTGTCTGTCTGTCTGTCTGTCTGTCTGTCTGTCACTTCCCCATTCCCACATCACCCCAGTCAGGTTTCTGTGACCACACCCTGCAGGACGAGGCACCTGTACTAGCAAACTTTCAGATTATAGTGCGCCATGTTCTTACCCTTTTTAATTCGTATTTATTGGTTTACTTATTTGTATCTTTGTGACACTGCTGGACTGAATCCAGGCCCTTGCAGCAACCAGACAGATACTCCACCAAACATTTGGTTTTAAAATGTATTTCTGGTGTGTCTGAGTGTGTATGAGAGAGACAGAGACAGAGACAGAGACAGAGACAGAGACAGAGACAGAGAGGGAATTGGTTGTGGTGGACCACTCCTGTATTCCCTCAGATTCTGGACTTAGGAAGCAGAGCCACTGGCCTGCCATGAAGAGAAGAGACACCATGACTCTTACAAGGAAAACATTTAACAGGGGCTGGCTTGCAGCTCAGAGGTTTAGCCCATTGTCATCATGGCGGGAAGCGTGGCAGACGTGTTCCGCACCTGGATCCAGCAGGCAGCAGGCAGCAGGCAGGGAGAGAGACTGCGCCAGGCTTGAGCATTTGAAACCTAAAGCTCATGCCCAGTGACACAGGTGTCCTCCAAAAAGGACTTCCACAACGCCACTCGTGGAGGCGAAGCATTCAGATAGAGACGAGCCTCCTGGGGCCTTTCTTATTCAAGCCACCACGGAGGTGAGGGGCATTATTGCTCAGAGCTTGAAGCCAATCTGGCCTGTGTAGCAAGAGAAAGAGAGAAAGAAAGAAAGAAAGAAAGAAAGAAAGAAAGAAAGAAAGAAAGA
>CAJRSG010008391.1:1709-38135 GCA_907169655.1 Acomys percivali
TTTTTTTTTTTTTTTTTTTTTTTTTTTTTTTTTTTTTTTTGGTTGGGAGACAATCAATGGTTGCTTCTATTTCTTTAGGCGAAAAAGGGCTATTTAATTTGTTTATCTGGTCTTGGTTCAAATTTGGTAAATGGAATCGGTCGAGAAATTTGTCCATTTCCTTTAAATTTTCATATTTGTGGCATAAATGCCTTTGAAGTAGCATCTTATGATTTTTTGTATTTCTTCGGTGTCTGTTGTTATGTCTCCCTTTTCATTTCTGATTTTGTTAATTTGGATAGTGTTTCTCTGTCTTTCAGTTAGATTGGTTAACGGTTTCTCTATCTTGTTAATTTTCTCCAAGAACCAGCTCTTGATTTTGTTGATTCTTTGGATTGTTCTCTTTGTTTCTAATTTATTGATTTCAGCCCTGAGTTTGATTATTTCAAGGCATCTACTCCTCTGGTGTGTTTCTCCTTCTTTTTTTTCCAGACCTTCCAGATGTGTTGTTAAGTTGTTTATGTGAGATGATTCCATTTTCTTTTTAAAGGCACTTAGTGCTATGAATTTTCCTCTTAGCACTGCTTTCAATGTGTTCTACAAATTTGGGTATGTTAATCCATCATTTTCATTGAATTTCAAGAAGTCTTTTATTTCTTCCCTTATTTCTTCTGTGACCCATGTGTCATTAAGTAGAAAGTTGTTTAGTTTCCACGTCTTAGTATGCTTTTTGTTATTTCTGTTGTTGTTGAAGTCCAGCCTTAGACCATGGTGATCTGATGAGATACAAGGTATTATTTCAATCTTCTTGTATCTCTTGAGGTTTGCTTCGTGACCTACTATGTGATCAATTTTAGAGAACGTTCCACGGGGTGCTGAGAAAAAGGTATACTCCTTTGCGTTTGGTTGGAAAGTTCTGTAGATTTGTGTTGGATCATTTTGATTCATGACATTGGTTAATGAGTTTACTTCTTGGCTTAGTTTTTAATCAAAGACTTATCATTGAGTGAAAGTGGTTTATTGAAGTCTCCCACTATTAATGTGTGGGTATTGATGAGTGGGGCAAGCTTTCTAAGTAACTCTTTTACAAATGTGGGAGCCCTTGTATTAGGAGCACAGATGTTCACAATCATGATGTCTACTTGGTTGGCTTTACCTTTGACGAGTACAAAGTGTCCATCCTCATCTCTTTTGATTAATTTTGGTTGAAAGTCTATTTTATTAGATATTAGAATGGCTACCCCAGCTTGTTTCTTGTGACCATTTGCTTGGAATATTTTCCCCCAACCTTTTACTCTGAGGCAATATCTGTCCTTGTGGTTAAGATGTGTTTGTTGAATGCAGAAGAAAGTTGTGTCGTGTTTACGCATCCACTCCTTTAGTCTGTGTCTTTTTATTGGAGAATTGAGACCACTGACGTTGAGAGATAATAATGACCATTGATTGGCAAGTCCCTTCATTTTTGGCATTTGTAACAATCAACATTTTGTGAAGTTGTGATTTTGCAATGGTGTAATTACCTATTTCCTATGTAGTTTTGGTTGTAGTTTGACCAGTTGGGGTGGAGTTTTCCTTCTATTAACTTCTGTAAAGCCGGATTTGTGGCTAGGTACTGCTTGAATTTGTTTTTGTGATGGAATATCTTGTCTTCTCCATCAATGGTTATTGATAATTTTGCTGGATATAGTAGTCTTGCCTGGTATCTGTGTTCTCTTAGGGTTTGCAGAACCCCTGCCCAGGCACTTCTGGCTTTCATGGTCTCTGCTGAGAAGTCAGGAGTCATTCTGATAGTTTTGCTTCATATGATACTCGGCCTTTTTCTCTTGCCGCTTTTAATATTTTTCCTTGTTCTGTATATTTTGTGTTGTTATTATTATGTCGCGGGAAGATTTTCTTTTCAAGTCTATTCTATTTGGTGTTTTGTAGGCCTCTTTTATGCTCCTATGCTTCTCCTTCTTCAAATTCGGGAAATTTTCTTCTATTATTCGATTAAAGATATTTTCTGGACTGGGGAGTTCGATGCCTTCTCTTTCCTCTATCTCTGTTATTCTCAAATTTCATATTTTCATGTTGACCTTTATTTCATGAATGCTCTGTGTCAGGAACTTTTCAGATTTAGCATTTTGCTGGATGGTTGTTTCCAGTTCTGCAATTGTATCTTCAAGTCCCGATATTCGTTCTTCCATTTTTTTGCAATCTGTTAGATAAGGCCACATCTGAGATGCTTGCTTTCTTCTCTGATGCCTCTTGATTGAGTTTTTCTTCGGTGTGTTTCTGTATCATAGCTTCCATTTTTATCTTCATGTCTTGGACTGTTTTTATGATTTCCTTCATCTGGATATTTATATTTTTCTGAAATTCTTCAAGTGCCTCTTTATATGACTCTTTTAACTCTTCAGCCCTCTTGTTTGCCTCCTCCTGCATTTGTTTACAGATTTTATTTGTTTCTTCCATTATCATCTTCTTTACTAAGGACTTGAGGTCATTTTCTTGACTATCCATTGCTGTTAGGTTCTCCAGGTTGTTTTCATTGGGAAAAGTGGGATCCGGAGATGCCAAACTGTTCTGTTTTTCTTAGCCTTCTTTTGCTCTCCGCTTGTCATTTTGATGGCACTGATGTTGGAAGACATTTTGTAGTGACCGTCATTGGTTAAGAGTGGTTAATTGATGACTGATTATACGTCAGGTGATCTTGCCTGTGGGGATCAGGGAGTATTTCCGTGGAACATATAGGTGTTCTGCTTTCCCTCCTGGTAATTTTCCTCTGCACTGTGGGCTCCAGGCTGAGTCAGCCAAAGTAGATTTCTGTTTGGACTTTACTACTGTAATTCAGATCATCAGTTTTGGGACCTAGACTAAGGTCCGCACAAAAACGTTCTGGTTGTGTAGGTTGATCCCAGCCGTCTGTCCTTCCTGTGGCTTTGTAGTCAACACCCAAGGTAAATCAGATCTTCTGGAGGTGTAGCTGTCTTTTAGGTCTGTCTCTATACCCTGTGAAGGTGTACAACCTCTTCCAGAATTATATGCCTGGAGGCACCAAGTTGGCTCTTGGTCAGCAATTAGATACTGTAAGCAAGACCCACGTTTTGTCTCCTGTAATGTAAGAGTGCCTGGCTTTCTTGGGCCAGGAGCCCCAGGTAGGCTTTCTCGTTCAAGGAGTGCAGGACCAGTGCCTTGCGGCTAGGCTGGGTAGGAACAATAGGGTTGCAGAGCTCTGGGTGTCCCCCCCCGCAGAACCAGATCTTTCTGCTGGCCTCTGATGCGCGGCTATCGCGCTAGGCAAGACCCACATTTCCCTATAGGTCTGGGGGTACAATCCAAGCTGATTTCTCACTGCTGCTGTTTACAGGCTCAGTCTGCTGTGATCGGTGTTAAGTTGGGCCCCAGATGGCCAGCGAGCTGCAGTCCCACTTTAGCTGTCTCTGTTGAGTCCCGCAGCCTGTGCTTCCAAACGGCCTAGGTGGGTGACATCCGCTGTTTGGGGTGGTGTGGAAGGAGGAATCCTAGGGCAGATTCACCCTCCTCACTGAGACTCCTCAGGCTGGGAATTCTGAAGAATCCTCTCCCCAAACAGCGAGTCTGTGCTTTATATGCAGGCTTCAGTTTTCATGTGGATTCCGTTCCAGAGTTTGTGGAGTGCGTTAAGCACCTCCGGGATGTTGCTTGTGCCATGGAGGTAGGCCCCCTGTTTGGTCTGCGGCCTTTGGTGCCCCACTCCACCTACAGTTCTCAATGTCCAGCAATCTGTTGCTCCATTTATGTCCCTGGTCTCCTCGGAGTAGCTCAGATATGTGTCTTATTGGTGGGCGCCATCTTGGAATCCCGCGTTGTTTGTTTTTTTATTGAAAAAAAAACATTCATATTACATCTCAATTGCTATCCAATCCCATGCATCCTCCCATTCTTCCCTTCCAACCGCTTTCACCCCATTCCCCTTCAATATGACTGTGACTGATGGGGACCTCTTCCCCTTGAATATGATGCTAGGTTATCAAATTTCTTTTTGGTAGTCTGCTATCCTTCCCCCGAGTGCCATCGGGACTCCCCTTCAAGGAGACATGGCCAAATAAGGGGCACCAGAGTTCATGTGAAAGTCTGTCCCCTGTCTCCAGTTAACTGTGGAGAATATACAGTCCCTTGGCATGGTCTGGGTAGGGGTTTGATGATGACTACACATGTTATCCTTGGTTGGTGACATATATCGAGCAGAACCCGTCGGCACAGATCTGCCCATCATAGTGTTCTTCTTGTTCCAACGAATACTTAATGAAGACATTAATATATATTACAAAATGTATGATAGTTTCATGAGATATCTTCTGACATCCATTATGATCAGGATATTCGTTTCCTTGAAAAAAATTGCTGTAGTTCTGTGTTGTACCATTTTGCTATGATCCCCAGTTTGATGCAAGTTTATGAAATATATACCTATATTACATTAATATGCGTCTGAAATATCAGATAATGATATGCTTTCATTTGTTTCAGTTTTTTCTTCTAACCATACCAAGAAGCAATTCCCAACGGAGTGTACCCATGATTCTTTCCTGAAAGAAATACCAAGAATATTTGCTTGTAATGGCCTTTCAGAGCTGGATAGAAAGATGTTCTGGGAATATTCACATGACAGTGAAGTTCATAAAACATGTCATTATGGAAAAGATCTGTATGAAAAATACATGTGCTTCATTTCTGGAACAAAATATCAAGAAGCTCTGTCTACTCCTGAGAGAACTCAGTCTGTGCCACTCATAATTTTACAATTGGAGGCTCAGCAGGGAAAAAGTTCACAACAACTTTTGAAATACAATTCTCTTCTGCACAGAAATAGGAAAATATTATGTAAGGAAACTCAAGGTCAACACAGAATATGTATGGGATGCAAATTTTATGAATGTAATCTGTGTGGAAAATCATTTACCAAGTCCTCAAAACTTCAAGATCATCAAAGAATCCACAGTGGAGATAACACTTATAAGTGTACTAAAAGGAAGAAATCATTTACACAGTCCTCAAAACATCAAGCTCAACACTGCATTAACACTGGACAAAAATGTCAAAAATGTAAAGAATGTGGGGAATCATTTACCTCATCCTCTGCTCTCCAGGATCATCAAAGTATTCATTCTCAAGAATATCCTTACAAATGTAGTGAGTGTGGGAAATCCTTTACCAACTCCTCAAGTCTTCATGTTCACTACAGAATCCACACGAGTGATAAACTTTACAAATGTAATGAGTGTGGGAAATCCTTTTCCCGGTACTCAAATCTCCAAGTTCATCAAAGAATCCACACTGGAGAAAAACCTTACAAGTGTAATGAGTATGGGAAATCTTTTACCTAGAACTCAAATCTCAAAGTTTGTCAAAAAATTCATACTGGAGACAAATCATATATATATAATAACTGTGAGAAATCCTTTAGAGTGTCCTGAACACTGAAAGATCATCAAAGAATCGACACTGGAGAAAAACCTTACAAATATAATGAGTGTGGGAATGCCTTTACCCATTACTCAATTCTCCAAGGTTATGAAAAAATCCATACTGGAGATAAACTGTATGAATGTAATACCTGTGAGAAATCATTCAGACAGTCCGCAACACTTAAACATCATCAAAGAATCCATACTAGAGAAAACCCTTATAAATGTAATGACTGTGGGAAATCCTTTACTTGCTCTTCCACACTACAAATTCATCAAAGGATCCATACAGGACATAAACCTTACAAATGTAATGAGTGTGGGAAATCCTTTACTCAGTCTTCAACTCTCCAAGGTCATCAAAGAATTCATACTGGAGATAAACCTTACATATGTAATGAGTGTGGGAAATCCTTTTCTCAGTCTTCAAATTTCAAACGTCATCAAAGAATCCATACTGGACATAAACCTTACAAATGTAATGTGTGTGGGAAATCCTTTACTCTATCTTCAACTCTGCAATGTCATCAAAGAATCCATATTGGAGATAAACCTTATGAATGTAATGAGTGTGGGAAATCCTTTACTCAGTCTTCAACTTTCAAACGTCATCAAAGAATCCATACTGGACATAAACCTTACAAATGTAATGAGTGTGGGAAATCCTTTACTCAGTCTTCAACTTTCCAACGTCATCAAAGAATCCATACTGGAGCTAAACCTTATGAATGTAATGAGTGTGGGAAATCCTTTACTCTCTCTTCAACTCTCCAATGTCATCAAAGAATCCATACTGGACATAAATCTTACAAATGTAATGAGTGTTGGAAATCCTTTACTTTCTCTTCAACTCTCCAACGTCATCAAAGAATCCATACAGGAGATAAACCTTGCTAATTTAATGAGTGTGGGAAATCCTTTACTCAATATTCAACTCTCCAATGTCACCAAAGAATCAATACTGGAGCTAAACCTTATTAATGTAATAAGTGTGGGAAATTATTTACCCAGTACTCAAATCTCCAAATTCATGTAATAATTCATATGTGAGACAAACCATATAAATGTAATAACTGTGAGAAATATTTTACAATGTCCTCAAATCTTAAAGTTCATCAAAGAATCCATACTCGAGAAAAACCTTACAGCTGTAATGAGTGTGGGAAATCCTTTATGCAATATTCACCTCTCCAAAGTCATCAAAGAACCCAAAGCTGAGACAAATCATATAAATATAATAAGGGTGGTAAATCATTTACATAGTACTCACATTTCAAGCTCACCACTGAATTCATACTGGGGAGAAACCTTACAAATATAGTGAATCTGGGAAATTCTTTACTTCATCCTCACCTTTCCAAGTTCATCAAATAATCCATACCTGTGAAAAACTTTACAGATATAAAGAGTGTGGGAAATCCTTTACCAACTCCTCAAGTCATCAAATTCACTACAGAAACCTCACTGGAAATAAAAATTACAAATGTAAAGACTGTGGCAAGTGTTTTACCCTGACTTCAGCTCTCCAAGTTCTTCAAACAATCCATACAAGAAAGCAACCTTATAAGTTTAATATAGGAAGAACTTTTGGGAGTCCTAAACTCTTCAAGCCCACCACAGAATACATACCCAAGTCATACCTTATTAATGTAAAGAATGCAATGTCCTTTACCCAGAAATCATATCTTCAAAGACAACAGATCATGCAAACTGGAGGCACACTACTTTAGGACAAGCTAAAACATTAGAGCACATAGAGATTTCCTATAAGAGTCTAACTTGATAGGGAATTACTATCCCAGAGTTCATTTGAGAAAAATGGTTTTTAAGTGAGAAAAATGCTTGTAAGTATTTACACAACATTGAAATCATAGCTATTCTCAAAGAACCCATACCAGGAATCCTAATACTTGGTAGGAGATGGAAAAGTTTTACCACAAAATACTCCCTATATTTTTATTACGTAATTATTTGGAAAATAAAATTAGAAAGACTGTTTCATGCTATTTTAATCTGATGCCATTGATTAGTTGTGCTAAAGAATTCATGTAAAAACTAAATAACGAAATAATGTTTTAAAATGTAAGGATTTAATCCAGGATAATATTACTAATATCTATGCTAAGACAAGCCTGTTGCATAATGTTCTATATAGGTTATTGTGGTAGAATACTGAAAATTTTAAGATATATTCTATATGAAGTTTATTTAGTTGGTAGTCTTTCGGCTTTTTATGGATTATACATTATAGATACTTTTAAATCTGAAGCTAATCCCTTATTTGTCATGATTATTAATAAATATATTACACCTCTGTTCTATTAATTCTGCATTGCTGTTATTAATATTCACTACATGCTGTGATGTTGTTGTTCATATCATTAATTCCACAGTTCATAATGCCAACAAAAAATATCTCACAAAAAACCCCAAATTTGATCCCTGTCAAAAAGTTACAAGACAATCATTAGGAAGAGAATATCTGAGGATTAGAGGAAACACGGAGTCTAGTGAGACCTGAGGGTATGTGTTTTGTGGGAAAAGGCATTGCCATTTGGATCCATTGTGGGAAGATAGGATTAAGGCTTTAAGAGGACAAATCTTTCTCTGGTCAATACGTTTATGGTAATAGAGAATGTGAAATATATTCCATCGTCACATTATCCTTTACAGGAGTTTGGTCTAAAATATTGCTCCCATAAAGAATCTGTAGCTACCAAGATGAGGCAAATATGCCTCCTCCATCGTTATACATAATATTCCTTCCTCTTAACAATGCTAAGTGTGATTCTATGTAATTGGGACACAATGGATGTTTACTCTGGGGATTCTACTGATAAAATTTAAACCAAAAATTACCTCTAAAACGTTATCTTAATGTCTATACAAAAAACTACTGAAATATATGGTATAGGTCATTTAAATATGTGTAGTATTTCATGAATGGATTCATTAATGGGTGATTCATCAATATTATAAATTAACAAGCTGTATTTACTTTAAATGATCCAATTAACTAAATTTTGTAAGGTTTATATTTAACTTCAAACATATCAAGGTAGAAATGTGATTAAAACAGATAAATTATTATTCCTAAGTGTGTACAAATAGTTCATATTCTGTAAGATAATTCAACCACAAATGACCTAAGTTCATATGAGATATTTGTTCAACCCAAGTACAGATAAAAATTGCTCCTAAAACATAGTCATAGATGATGAAATGTTGATTTGTAATCCATAATCAATGCCTCAGAAGGTAGCCTGACTCTGGAACTACCTCCCACGATATGTTAATTGATGAAACAAGCTGATTCTATAGGTAAACGGTTTAATGTTTCATGGAGGATTTCTTTGCCCCTGAGAATTTTAACATTAGTTTGAGAGACTCAATTTCTCAGAGGGAGCTTCAACAGGATGGATTTTCCACTAGGTACCAATTTTCAAGAAATTTTTAAGCCCTTGATTAGAGTAGGCATTTGTTGGTGAAGCAGGTGTCTTATTGGACTCTGGAAGCTGTTCTACTTCATACATCTGTCTCCTACATTATGTGAGACCATGAGCATCAGTATCAGGAAGGAAGACTGATTGAATTGTGGGTCAATCTTGAGATTGAATTAGAGATTTCAGCAGGAGTTCTTTCAACAATTTTCATGTTAGGATTTTACAATTGCATAGTGACAGGACTGAGGAACTGCCTCTTTTTATAATCTGTGGATTTGGCCTCTCTTCTTGCTAAATATGTAGTTCTATTCATCTTTATACATGTACAGTCCCTGAGCATTGATATGCTTCCAATTCCACAAGAGCTGTATCCCAGGACCATGGAAATGAGAATCCTATACCAACTGCAACCATCAGACCATTGCACACTATGTAGGTTTTAGAACATCCTCTGGTTAAAATCGACAAAGGTAGTGAATTACAATTCCGTAGACTTATGCTAGGCAGCTAACTTGTGTGGTTGGCACAACACAGGGCCAGAGGTATACCTTGTTTAAGACCAACTAAATTTTCCGTGGAAAACACTACACTGACACAAAATTATCTTGCTGAGGCACACAGTGTGCTTCTATGGTTTTATTATCAGGGCTTGAATTAGGCCTGTCTGATTATACAAGCACAAGATCTGGATTCCTTCTGGCTTCGAATGCTATAGGGATTTCAGGACTAGTGACTATGATATGGATGTGCAAGTCTTTGTGGAATAGTTAAATTTTGACCAAGTGTACACCGAAAACAATATTACAGTACCAGTTGTTCTCATGCTAAATACGAGTGTGAAAAAGGAGGGGACCAGAATTCTGCATATGAAAAGTAGGAAAATGAGGGAAACTGCCTATTGTCCCATTCATTTCTTCCTATGTAACATACCTTATTTTCATGAAGCCCAATTCAATAGTGCAATATGCTTCTAATGATATATGAATGAAGCATTACTTTTCACTATGTATTTTCAGTGAGATTTGTGGTCGTGCTGGTCCCACTAGACCTGTGTTTCATAGCATTAAAATGTGAATCTTATACAACACTCAATCCCAAGTAATTCCACAGAGTCAAGTTGAGAGAAGTTTCTCTGGTCATAACGGCTTAAGATAGTAATTTCTCATATGGATATTCTGGAAGGCAGCTGACAGGGGTTTTTAATAAGAATAGAGCCCAGTGAGGAGATAATTTTTTAAAAGTACCTTTGACTTACTCTTTCAACTCTGGCTAATTTACGATGAAGAAATGGCCATTTTTCCACAGTAAAGATGCTCAGTACTACATATTTTTTGTTTTATTTTCATCACTAATTCTCTTTTTTACTCTTCTTGGGAGTTGTAGATGGATGATAAGCTTTGAACTAACAACATATATTCTGTGTCTGCTCACTAGAAAATTTCTGCCAATTATTGGCACTTACTGCCAAGACAGAAGTCTCATTGTGTGAAATAACTCCTAAAATGGCAATACTTAATAAATTAGACCCCAGAGTTTATAGGGTTGAAAAACAGAAAAGTATAGTCCTTTCACACTTCTGGCTGTAGTTATTAAAACTCATATCTGAAATCACCTATGACAGTGAACTTTTATTTGACAAGTATTCTATGTAAGTCGTATAAATGAGCTAAATTACACTAATGAGTAAAAGGAATTGAACATATCATTGAAAATGTATAATTTCCTAATTAAAAATAACATTGAAGCACTACAAGCATGTAAAAAGAGAAATTTATGAAATCTAATGAGTAAGGTGAGTTCATATTCTCAGACACTCATATTTTCTTATAAGTTAAACAGGAATATAAGTGACCACCATCCATACTATTAACGTCAATACCTGGGCCAGCATATGGATGGTTCATCTCAGGGCTTCCAAGAAGCATAAATGCAACAGGCTGCAGCAGGTAAGAGAGCTGCTGTCTTTTTCTCGATTCTTTCTGCCTCTACAGACTCAGAGCAGTGCACTACCTGGAGAGAGTTTGTAATAATGACACATTTAAGCTGTTCCTCTCTTTGCATGATTGTGAATCATCAGTGTTGATCTTTCCTTATCCTTTTAGTCTGATATTTTTGAAGACATACATCAAGAAATCAGTGTTGGAATATCATGTGACATTACTATATCATACATGCAACTCATACTGTGTGAATATTGATATGATAAAATTGGTGAAGTTATATACAGATACATCAAAATAGATTAGGGTCAACAATGCTAACTTATCTTTATGTCTTTTATAATGGAGTAGAGAAAAAACTTTGATAGCTACATCCTCCGTGCCTCTGTTCCTACTATAAGCATATATTACCACATGACTATTTAATATCACTAAAATCATAGTAATAAATTCAATGATATATTACTAAACTGGACTAGGTGAAAAATAAATATTCATTATTTTATCATATAACAGCTGGACAGCTGTCCTACATTTTATTCTAATTTAGAATTATTCTCTAGACATACATTCAGATTTTTTAAAGTGAGAAATAATCAGATATGCTAACAATTTCTTGGTATTGTCTTCAAATAGATGACTAAATCTTGATGATTTTCCCTCATGTTCAGATCTAGCTTCATGACTCTCAATTACAAAATAGGTTCCATGGGCAAACCTGCTTGCTATCACACTGCTTCAACACTCTAAAGATAATTATAATCCATTCAGTGAAGACCAATGATAAACTAGAATAACTTCTCAATATTACATGAGTTCAAAAAGTCCAGAGTTGGAAAATATAAAGAAAAATGGGACCTATGAATTGTACTATAGGAAGTTTTTTCTATTATAATCTTCTTTCTCTGAAATACAATGTTTGAACACCAAGTTAAAGTATGAGTTAATATTATTATTTTAGTAGATTATTGTTTTATAGTTGGGACCATTTGTCGCCTATCATAGATTTGAAATCACTATTGTGAGATGGTTTTGCTAAGGTTTAATTATGCACAGAAACATTTCTAAAGAAAGATTACAAAGACCAGGACGTCTACCTACAATAGTGTTGACGATATTTTATTTCAACCACAGCACATGGTAGAGCCATTCAAAGGTTGTTTTTAGAACCAAAAGATTCATGATGTCATAGACCAATAAGAAAGTAGTGAAGTTCACTTCAAACAAGCAGTACCAACAGGTAATTAGAGTTCAATTGTATGATTACACTCTCGCAAATTTGAATCCAAATATTCTCTTGCCAACAAAAGCAGAGAATGGAGATTCTATTGCTTGCCTTTAGATCCCTATCACCTAACACGGCCGCCTTATCTACCCTTAGGAGAAGATGAGACTATTATGTTTCAACTTGCTTTGTCATGGTTGGTGATGTCCATGTGAGGCCTCCCCTTTTCTGAGAAGAAGGGCAGGATGGTTAATAAGGTACAGGAGAAGAGATGAGAGGGAGGGACATGGAGAAGGGGGGACACGTGATATCCAGATGTAATGTAGACAGATAATAATTAACCAAAGATGCAACACAAAGATAGAATGGAGATGATGAAGAATCCTCCAAATGTATAAATATATTACATGCCCAAATCATTTAACATTTTCGATTTTGTAAGATAATGGATTGCCTAAAATTCAGATTCAATACTTCTTTTATGTTAGCATTTCTGAAACATTTACATGAGATGTTTTAAATCATCACTATAGATGGTCATCCTAAATAATTCTGTGTAGTTTGTAAATTGTAGAGATCCGTTAATGACATCCTCATACGTTGGCTTTAAGTGTGAGAACTTCTTTCAAAATTGTCACATATAATGGTTTAGAACATACTTGAAGTTTGGGGTATGAATATATGGATTTTATAATAACTTGTATTTTGTCTTCTTATCGTTCTCCAATCACTATAAAATGGGCAGGATTCCTCATTTAGCAGTACCTGTATCATTAGTGCAAGGTATTGGAGCCAACTTTTTTTGTAGCAAGATCTTAATTCTCTAAAAGGGTAAACAAAACCTAACTCATATTTTTATTGTACACTGATTTTCTCTGGCTTT
This sequence comes from Acomys percivali, assembly GCA_907169655.1. NCBI lineage: Eukaryota > Metazoa > Chordata > Mammalia > Rodentia > Muridae > Acomys > Acomys percivali. The sequence goes on from CAJRSG010008391.1 coordinate 14,609, forward strand.
TACAGGAATGTACGAGAACACTAATATCCTCTGGTGTTACACAACTATTAGTGCATTGTTTAAACTGTGTTCAAAAGGATACACAGACTCTAGAATATTATACTTCAAAAATGTATATAGAATAGTATAATTATATTTGCTTAAACACACATTTACACATATTACTACTTTTTTAATAACCCTGTACTTTTACTTCAGTTTTAGGGTTTTTTCATTAATCAATTTATATAATCACTTTACAACTGGATCACACACCTCTTCCTTTTCGCTTCCCATTCCCACATTCACAACCCATTCTTCTCTTGGGGGTTACGCTGGTTGCTGCTCAAATGAGAAGACTCACATATCTTAAAAATGTTTGTTATCTTTCCTAAAATCTTATTCCCGTTTGACCGTTAAAAGGGCAAATCTCCTAGGCAGGGTAAATTGAATGGAGTTCCCTAAGGTTCATAGGCTTTTGGGACAGAGAGGATCTTGGAAGGGAAGCGGTGAGAGACCAGCAGAGAACATTGGGAATGGGAGGAGCAAGGGTAGGAAGGAGGCTGCTGCCATAGGTGAGGTGGAGAGGAAGCACATGGCTTGTGTGTATGGAGGATTTGGCCGGGAAGGAGAACACTGGCAAGTGTTTGAGAATAGGAATGGGAGGTAGCTCAGTAGAAATTACTATAGTAGAGAAAAGCATGAACTAACACAATTTACCACCATCAAGAAGACAGACAGTAGAAGAGGAAAAAAAATCTCAATCACAAAAGAAAACTAAGGGTTTATAAATAAAAATAAAGGAGGAAAAAGAAACAAACAGTACTCTTAATAACCAGGAAAACACCAAACAAAATTATAGCAATCAGCAATCTCCTTCCCTATAAGAAGATCATAAACTCTATCAAGATGGGAAACTGCAGAAATAGTTATACAATTAGCTATATATTCTTAAATGATCACGCGATCAGTTAAAAAAAAACACTAGACGGGTATGAAAATAAAAATAATATACCAGACTCTTTGGCAAAGAGTAAAGACAGTTCTAAAGGTTGGATGTTTATGGCTATCAGTGCTTATGTTAAAGACAACTTACTTTCAGGGAATTTTAGAAAATTTACTCTTAGGGATTCAAATTAAAATAATTGCCTAAGTGTATGTGTTTCATGAAATGAAAAAAGGAAGTTTCTTTTTCTTTTTTCTCTTTTCCTTTGGTTTTTGGGAACAAGCTTTCTCTGTATAGCCCTAGCTGTCCTGGAACTCGCTTTCTAGAACAGGCTAGCTTCAAATTCAAAAGATTTGCCCGCTTCTGCTTCTTAAGTGGTGGAAGTGATGGCATGGACCACCACCACCCATCAAAAAAAAAAAGGAATTTAAATGTGTATTTGCAGCTTCTATAAATATTTTTTGCTGTTTTAAGAATATACATTTACAGTTAAAACACTATGAACACAACATTTGTTCTATAGTAGTTTATATTGTCTATTGTCAAGGGAATCACTGAGTTAGTAAATACCAAGTATCATGTTGCCTGAGACAAAGTGTTGGCAAGTCCATGTATCTACCTCTCCATGAATGAACAAATGACCGAATGAATCAATCAGTATGTTATACACTTTCTTCAGGATGGTATTAACATGAGTTTAATGTTAGTGAATCGACAAAAGTATTAACTGAAAATCTACTGAAAACATATTCACATGTTTTGGTAAATTAGTGACAAAAATGCAGAAATATATATATGCATACAAGCACATACATATATACACACATAAACATACACATATATACACTTGCATGTGCAGTATTCACACACATACATATATGTATATATATATATGTGTGTGTATAAATGTATACACACATATGGATACACACACACACACACACACACACACACACACACACATATATATATATACACAAGTAAATGTGCATACGCATATCTTGGTTATTTTCGGAAATATTTAAAATAAATTCCACCCATAAAATTTCTCAACTTCTGGTTAACATTATTTTATAAATAACTGCCTTGCCATTCAATAATTTATTAAAAAGACATCTATATTGTCATTCAAAGAAAAGTTAAATCTTAAAATGGATCAACAGTAATCTAAATTATTTTATTCCATGAGTGTTTATATTTATTTTTGACAGTTGAGAACAAAAAAAAATCTGTTTGACTCCATCATTGTCAAAACTAAAATTTAAATTTTCAAAATGTGTGAGTACTGATCTGTAATTTACATTTCTTAGGGTAAGTCAGCCTTTTATCTCCCAGGGTCAAGGAAAACCTAAGTTTCTTTGTTTATTTCCATATTAAAATTGTTATGCTATTTTATCATTTAGTGTTACAGTTATACTAAGATACCATTTCCTATTCTGCATATGTATGTTTAAAAGAGAAACCCAATAGTGGATAACTCTTAGCATCAGTATCATCAGAAATAGAGTAAATAGAAGACACTTAGAATTCCAGGGGGCAAGTTTTAAAAACCCAGGTCTTATATTTAAAACCCCAAGCAAGCTCTCCCCAAAAGGATCTTGTCCTGCCTAATTGCATTATGCCTGTCAGTAATCAAAATATTATTAGCAGTAGACTCAGGAATCACCACATAAAACTTGAGTTCCCTTCATATATAAAACTCACATGAATTTCAAACCTCCATCTACTCATCACATCATCCATAAGGATTCTGGTAAAAGACACAACTAAAACATCTTGAAAAAAATGCTGGCATGCTTCACTTTTAAGATCAAGGCCTAAAAAAAAGTAAAATGAACAAAAGAATAAACTAGATAAAAACATTTCTATAGCTATATAAGTGACTACATAATACACATGATTACAACCTGGCATGGTTTCTAAGCCATGAAGAATAACATGCTGTTTGAACGAAAGCATCATTACCATAAAATTAAAAAGAACAGAATTCAGAAAAAAAACTGCATTAAAACATATCAAGTCAAATAACTGGAACAATGGAAAATGTCTAAAAAACATACTATATCAAACATATATGATGTCCTTTAAACCCAAAGGTCTACTTTTTTAAATCCATTTCGATCTGGAAAATGGCTAAGTGGTTAAGAGCACTAACTGCTGCTCTTCCAGAGGTCCTGAGTTCAATTCTCAGCAACAATTTGGTGGCTCACAATCATCTAAATTGGGATATGATGCCCTTTTCTGGACTGCAGGTGTACAGGCAGATAGAACACACATATATATAAAATAAATAAATTGTAAAAAAAAAAGTGTCTCTACTTCACATGAACCGCAAAATAAGGAAAACCTCTTATGAACTGAACGTGATCATTACTAAATATCATTTAGTTTTCGTTCATGTTACAAGATTCTACATTATGCCCTGTATCTATGTATTTGACATCATCTGAATTAAGATCAGCCTACAGTGACTGGAGAAATAGCTCATCAGTTAGAAAATGAATGTATTATTTTTGCAAAGGCACAAGTTCAAATCCCAATCACCCCAGTGATTCACCAACACTTGTAACTCTCGCTCCAGAGCTAAACCCTCTTTTGCCCTCCATGAATACATGACATAACATGCATAGACCCCTATACAGACATACATGCATACATGTAATTCAAATAAAAATAAGGCCAGGCATGGTGGTGCACACCTCTAATCTCAGTACTATGGGAGGTAGAGACAGGGAGATTTATGTGAGTTCAAGGCCATCCTGGTCTACATGTGGGTCCAGGACAGCCAAGGCTACAAAGAAAAAGACTTTCTCTAAAAACCAAAATAAATAGATAAATGAATGAATTTTTTAAAAAAGTCATATGTATTAACACAGAGTCATTAAAAGACACCAAGAATATACTCATATGAAAGTCTTGATAAAGGACAATTGTATGTAGCACTGCTGGCACATGCCTTTCATCCCAGCACTTGGGAAGCAGAGCTGGAATCTAGCCTGGCCTAGCAGGTATGTTTTAGGACAACCAGGGCTACAGAGAAATCTTTTCTCATAGAAGAGGAAGAAAAAAAATTGTTATACATAATATTGGAGAAAGTGTTTTTTAAAAATTACCCATTCTAGAATTTGTGTAGTAACAAGCATAGTTTATAAGCCTTACAACCTGAGTTTCTTTCCTTGATTCATATAAAAATAATATGTAAACCACGTGCTGGGGGAAATAGTAAGATCCCTGGAACTCCCTTGATATCATACTTAAACTACTTATCAAGATATCTAGCCTCATATGTAAAAATAAAATGAAAAATATTGATTACACCTAGACACACAACACACATGGTGTTCACACATATAGAGAAGACACACACACCAAAATAATTCATTCTGCACTAACGCTATACTTCTGGACAGAAGTAACATCCACACTTTTTTATTTCTTTTCTGTGGTTGTTCCAAAACAAAAGGCTCCATATTTCAAAACATATCTGTTCCTTTTGAAAAAGTAAAAAGAACTCCTTTTCTGCATTAAAAAGGCAACTATGAAAGCTTAACTTACTAAAAACACACATGTAGTATATTCATAAAAGAAGTTCAGCAGCTTCCACCATCACATATCCTTGATTTGCTGGCATTCTAATTAATGTATGGTATGTTTGGTAATTTGTGCTAAAATAATTTAAAACAAACTATTTCTCCATGCTTTAATCCTAAACATAAGCAAATATACAATTATATACCTATCCAAAAAGCACTTTTAAATTTTAATATAATATTTAATATATATATCACAATTTAACATTTATATGAATTAAACCTTAAAAGTATCCTATGTTATAGAAAATGCTAACACATTCCCCTAATTAGAAATATGTAGATAAGCCTGAACTTAAAGCATTCATATTGTTTTCAGTTTTCTTTTAAGCCATGTTAATAATTTTTCATATGTTTAAATTTTAGTGTGTTTTGTTTCTTTTCTCTCTCTCTCTCTTTTTAGGAACAGGGTTTCTCTGTGTAACAGCATTGGCTGTCCTGGACTCTCTTTGTATACCAGCCTGGCCTCAAACTCACAAAGATCCGCCTTCCTCTGCCTCCCTAGTGCTGGGATTAAAGGTGTGCACCCTACTCAGTTATGTTTTTCAAGAAGGTTTCTCTGTGTAGCCTGGGATGTCCTGGACTCACTTTGTAGATAAAGCTTGTCAGCCTTTACATCCTGAGTGCTGGGACTATGTGGCATGTGATACACCACTCAGCTTAAAATTCATTTTTTTAAATCTACTCTATATTCCTGCCCTCTCTCCATTTCCTACTGGCAGTTTGAAAGCCCATAGGTCAATATTTAAATGACCCTTCTTAGCTCACCATGATTGCTAAGATAATGTGCAAGTGACTATATAGCAAAAGTATTTTCATGACAACTAATAGCATCAAAATTACAATTATAATGTAGAAACAAGAATAAGTTTATGGTTGGGGGAGACACCACAAAGTAAGAAAATGTGTTAATGAGCTATAGCTCTTTAATAGGAAAGTGGAGAACTACTTTTACAGAGTTTGCTATACTCTCAGGTTCACCAACAACTATGAACAATAGCTTGGATTTCACCCTGTGGTCACTAACACAGAACATAAAAATTTAGATTCAATCAAATAGCTTTCATCCTGCAGCATTTATAATTGTAAAAAGGGTGTGAGACATACTTGGGTGACAAACTGTGGCTAAGGTTGACATCAATTTCTGAGTATATATGCTATGAATAAAGCTAACCTCTGCTAATAAGTGCAGTGTGACGACATGCCAAGGGCCTATTTTTGCAATAGTAATTCTACTGGAAGGAGAACTAAGAAATGCTACTGCTGTCACGTGATCAAACACCTGGCTTCTAAAGATTCAGATATTTTTAAGGATTCTCTAAAATTTTCCTGAACCCTTGCTTTTGGCAAATGGATACCCCTGTATATAAGTTTTGCCTTACTGGAAAGTTTATTGATATTCATTGCAACTTAAATTACAAATATTGGCCGGGTGTGCTAATGTATGCCTTTAAGCCCAGCACTCGAAAGTCAGAGGTCTGCAAGTTCGAGGCCCGCCTGGTCTACAAGTTGAGTCAAGGACACCCAAAGCTACACAGAGGAACCTCGTTTCAAAAAAAAAACAAAAACAAAAAATAAAGAAGGAATGAGTGATTTTAACTTTGTAATAAAAAATAATCAAAGCATTCAAAAACAATGTTTACAAATATAAAAGAGCATATACTATAAAAAAGCTCATCACATATGAAACTCACCTTTTTTACTAAGTTCAACAGAAGAGTCCAAAACACTTCTGATTCCCCCTTTGGCAAAACAGGAACCACCCTTTGGAACACAATAATTATTATAAAATAAAATTATTGCTTAGAACACTATTCAAAGTGTAAAATATTACTTTTCTAGGAAAAAGTAAAACAGACAAATCCCCTATATTACTTCAATAGTTTTAAAGGAAAATTTAACCAAGTGATCTCTTTTTGTGGCACTATGAGTACACACTAGGGGACCTGGAGAGATGGCTCAGAAGTTAAGAGCACTGGCTTCTCTTCCAATGTTCCCTGGGTTCAGACCCTGGGGAAGCCGAGGTTTGTTCCATGAACTGGTTTGCCACTCAGGAGGCTGAGATTTGAACTGATGTCCCCACCCTCCTCTTCAGGAAGGAAACTGTTCATGTCTGTGTCCTCACACACCCTCCAGAGCTTGGTCCAATCCCCTGGCTTGAGGAAGTACAGGGAGGCAGGCACGCAGCCTTCAGACGAAATAAGGCCCGGGAGTCTGCATCTCTCCTTGCAGTGGTGCCCCTATGCCTCCTCCAGCAGGGAGAATGCAGCCCCAGATTTTGAAGAGGACCAGAGAGCTGAGTGTGCTCAGTCAAAGAAAAAACAGCCAGGAGACCAAGCGCTAGGGTCTAATTCACACAGAGTCCTATATATCTAGTCTAACAACGAGCACCAGAGCTAAGATGACCAAAGAAAAGCTTGTGAGAAAGAGGAAAAGTCTTGGGGTGCTGAGGGATGGAGAGGAGGAAGAGATAAGGAGCCCCCTCTCATTCTCATTCAGGACCCTGGGTTGTAAAAGGGACAGCCCCAGGATCTCTCTGGGATGCTTGTCTCTGGGTATTTTGAAGTGACCCTATGGAGCCAGAGTAACTACACCCTTTCTGCCAAATTTGACTTTATGGGGTTTCCCCCACAAGATACAAGGGGCAGTTGTTTCCTTTTATCCCAGTGCAGATGAAACTCACTTTTCTGGAAAGAAAAAAAAAAGACATCTACCCAGAAAAATCCCAGAATTCAATTCCAAGCAACCACATGGTGGTTCACAACCATCTATAATGAAACCTGGTGCCCTCTTCTGGAACATAGGTATACATGCAGGCAGAATATAGTCTACGTAATAAATAAATTATATATATATGCACACACTTACATGAATGTTTTAAAAATAATATCAAGTGCCAGGTGTGGTGGCACAAGCCTTTAATCCCAGTATGTGGGAAGCAGACGCCTGCGAGTTTGAGGTCAGCCAGGTCTACAAAACAAGTCTAGGATAGCCAAGGCTACACAGAGAAACCCTGTCCTGAAAAACCAAAATTAACAACAATAATAATAATAATGATAATAATGATAATAATAATAATAATAATAATAGGTGTGATATGGTAGTAAGAAATTACTTAGCATGCTTTAAAAAAACTAAAAATTAAACTGCTATTAGCTAAAAAGGAATGTATTCTTTTAAGAAGCTTGTTTTTAAAAGTAAAATAAAATTAATTTTCATGACATAAAATTGTGAGACAAGAGCCACAATTCCACAAATTAAGACATTAACATAATTCCCTGAAAATTTGCAAACTTTTTGTCTTAAGTAAATGTCTATACCGCCCCCTCCACAAAAAAACAAACAAAAACAAAAAAAACAAAAAAAACAAAACGCAAATTGAGCTTTTATATTGTAAGAGCAGACCTATTTCAAAAGCTAATAGAGCTGGTTGTGGTGTTACAGTCTATAATTCCAACCCACCAGAAGGCAGTGGCTAATGGATTTCTGTCAGTTAAAGGACAGCTTGATCTACAAACCAAGGGCTTGACAGCCAAAACTACAGAGAAACTCTGTAAAAAAAAGAGAGGGAAAAAAAAGGTAATAGAAAACTTAGCATACCTTACTATGTCTGCTGTATTTACAAAAGCACCTCACCCCTCTCTAAATACAATGACTATCAAACCTACCTAAAAAATAGTTTAGGTCTCCTAGGTGCTATACACTGAGCTAGAAAAAGTATCAAATATCTACTAATGATAAGTCATTTTAAATGTAATAAAATTAATGTTATTCATTCAATCCTTTGTGAAAAAAATACCTACCCAGTCAACAATAGGAGACTACTGTACAGATTTGCAAAGACCTTCAATTTTCCCAAGGGAAAAGATCAGCAAGGGATAAGATTATAGGAAGTGTACAGCAGAACTGGGAATGTGCTGTAGTACCCTCTGGAGAACAGGTGTACACAGATGTGCAGTACTGACTACTCTCCCAGAGGTCCCTGGTTTGAGTGTCATTACCCATATGGTAGCTCACAGCCGTTTATAACCCTAGTGCCACAAGATCAGATGCTCATTTCTGAACTTTTCAGACTTTACACACATTATGCATAGATAAGTATATGGGTAAAGCACCTGTGCATGTAAAATACATATGAATTCATCTTTTTTTAAAAATGAATGAAAGGAAGGAAGGAAGAAAAAGGAGGCTCCAGAGAGGATGCTGGCTAAGGGGCAGGCAGCTGTGTGCCTGCTGCTGAGGGTACCAGTTTCCTAGGCCTTCATGCTTGTGGACTCAGACCTGAGCCTTCAAGTGCCCCAACATCTGGATTCTGGAGGGAAGATCAATGAAAGCAGAGCCCCTGCTGCCTCCCAGGGGCCGCAAACATCTACAATCTTGCCGCACGCCCAGGACAAACACACCCCTGAAGTGAGAACAAGGACCTGTCAAAAGAAAATATGGTCTGTCCCAATCTGCCCCCTTGCCTAGCAGGCCCTGCCTGGACCCTCAAACCTTAACCACCGACTAGGCAGCGCCAGACAACCAGGCAACCATTCTGAGCATCCAGGAATCCAGTCATAATCTGTCTGTTCTTCCCAGGCCTACACACCATCCCCACCTACACTCCATCCACCCTACACACTGGGCACAACCCAGGACACGTCACACTCTTCCCTTCCTTCCTCCAGAGTCCCCAAGTGGTTCTCAGACATGGATCTTTCTTTCTGCGTCCTTCCAAGACACCACATACCTCCCCGTGTCCAGGGCTCAGCACAGATGCGGCTTGCTGCCCTCTCAGGAGATTCAAATGGACCAAAAAGAACTTAGAAAGGAGGCACAAGGAGCAATTTTCACTTGTCCCATCAGGATCCCCCCCAGCTCATTCCCACTCCTGACCCGTTCTACGAAGTCTCCCTTTTTTTCCAAAAGACTTTACTCATTTTATCTGTGAATGCCCTATCTATGTGTGCACCAGCTTGTTGGAAGAGGACATCAGATTCCAGTATAGAGGACTATCAACCACCAAGCGTTTGCTGGCAATTGAACTTAGGACCTCTGAAAGAGCAGACAGTGCTCTTAGCCGCTGAACCATCTCTCATTCCACTACAAACATAAGTCTCAGACTCCTCACAAAAAAAACTACACCAGGCACTATCGTCCTTTCTCTCTAGGGCCCAGACCCATAGCACAGACAATTATTTCTCCCTAGAGAAGATGGGTCTGGTCTACAGGCTGCAAACAAATACATCTACAAATAAACACACAGATCATCTACAGACACTCGTCCTCCCTCTCTCTGTCACTCCCTGTCTCTCTATTCCTCTTTCTCTGCCTGTATCTATTCCTATATCGGTCTGTCTGTCTGTATGTCTGTCTATCTGTCTATCTCTATCTTCTCCTCACTCCACCTCTTTCTCTCCATCTGTGATCAACCCAATTTCAGCTGCAGTACCCAGGAGACCAAGTGAAATACAGAATATGATCACTTGGCAAACGCTTGTCTCTTTCCAACAGGAAGCCTTCCTTCCAGTAGCACTGAGTGTCTCCAGGGGCCCAGCAGCACTTAGCCAAGACTTTCTAGGATGGCCCTAGGAGAAGAACACTCTCCCAGCATCCTCGAGACAGCCCTGCCATTGTTTCCTAGTTCTCATTCTTGGACGCCTACTGAGAGCACACACAAACAGAGACAGACACACACACACCTACCTCCCAGGCTTATAAGATCACAGACTCTGGCACCAGTGCCTTCTTTATTTTTCCACTTGAGATCCCTTGATAGGGCAGAGAAGGACAGGATAGGGGTCTTGTCATGCCCTGAACCTCTTATCCCTAGCAGGCCAGGTGAGCTAGCCAGTCAGCAGAAGCCACCAACATGTTGCCTGTATGGACGCTGGGCATCGAAGTGAAGAGGCTTCATAGTGTACCTGGCCTGGATGGTAAGCTGACTGCCTGGCATCTATAGAACATCCTTCAGTCCACAAGTTCTTCTGGCTGCTTCTGTTAAGATTCACCACAAATCACAACACTGCCTTGGGTCCTGGCCTACTAGGTACACACAGCAAGGTTGCATATGACCTTGATATTGTTCCCATGCCTTGTAGGGTTCTGGGAGATCACTCCTTTCTGGACAGATCAGGGTCCCTGAGCTCCACCTGTAGCACAGCTCCAAGATAGATAGATCGATAGATAGATAGAGAGGAGGGACTGAATAGGAGGGTACTAAGAGAGATTGAGGAGGGCAGGGGATGGTTTCAGTAAATAAAAAGGACATTTGGCCAGGAAGGCTTTCTGTTTCTGAGATTCTGATCAATGTCCAGAGAAACTGTTTAGCCTGTGTTTGTGTGTGTGTCTGTGTATGTGTGTGTGTGTGTGTGTGTGTGTGTGTGTGTGTATGTGTGTGTGTCCTAGAAGTGAGCCAAAACCAGCTCTGGCTGTACAGGAGACTCCACTACCAAAACTATGGGGATGCAAGAGTGGTCATGTGCAAAAACAAGGGCAGCCAGACAGGAGCTGTTTTCCACATAAACCCAGATGCATCCCCTGCTGTAGGTCCTGTGTAGAGAGGTCCAGTCACCCTGACCAACATGGCCATCTAGAGAGGATCTGGAGGCTGTCCTTGAACAGTCCTGCTAGCCAAGTCCTGTGGCGTTCGGTAATGGCCATGAGTTACAAGGACCCTGCTTTTTCCTATATGTCTCCTGGCCCAAGAAGAGCTCAGGAGAACTGCATCCTCCCTGTATATCCAAGACCAGTGCACCTCCTTATCAGGACCCATACTGCCACCTGCAGACATGCAGGGGAACTGAAGCAGAGATAATTAAAATAATTCCTGTTGATCAGAGCAGTGCACAGGAGATGGAAAGAACAGCAGGTGATGGGCACACTCCCTCAGACCTTGCAGAGTCAAAAAAAGCAACAGGCTGTTACAAGACTCTAGCATGGCCATCAAGCATTTATTCCTAGACAGGCCTGAGATGCATTTCTGGGCAGGCTGCAGGATTTCCCAAAGGGAAGCGGGTATGAGCTTGGGTGCCTGCTTGTATCCATGTTGGGACCATGGTTGTTTTGAGAGGTAGGTAAATGGGAGGATGAGGTACGAAGGGGTGAAGAGGGGAGATGTGAAGGAGGAGGCAGGCACAGGTCAGGAGGACTCCTGGGACACAATGCACCTCCCCGACACACAAACAACACTTAGGACACACTGCAGCCCATGAAGGGCTTGTGGGCTGGAGAATGGTTGAGAGGACGTGTTCCTGTAGGCTACCCTCAGGGAATTCAACAGAAACCCTGAGTCCAATCTAGACCCTAGGGGAGGAGCCTTAGAAACACACCAAGAGTATAGCCATGCCCCGTGGAAGACCTAGCAGCTCTGTGCATAAAGCCACCCACTCTGGTAACCACTATAGTTGCCAGGCTTCTTCTCCTGGATGTGCTGACACCTGTGACCATGGGCTCAACAAAGATTCCCAGTTAAGGGCACAGGGGAACTTTGACAGATGCCATGAAGCAGAGGACCACCTGCCTCAGGGGCCACTGAGCCCAGCACTGGCTTCTCACCTCGCAGTAGGAGGCTCACGGGTGGATACTAGACAAAGGGCAGGCTGCCTTGTGCGCACTGGTGAGGGCTCCCGTTTCCCAGGTGTTCATGCCTGTGGACCCACGTGTGTTCCTTCCTGTACACTGCCACGTGGACTCTGGGGGGAGTATCAACATCAGCAGATGCCCCGTGAAGGCCGCAGACATCTCCCATCCTGATGCAGAGCCAGATCAACCATGCCGCTGATGTGAGGACAAGGACATGTCAAAAGAAGAAGTGTTCCATCCCAATCTGCTCACTTGCCTAACAGACCCTGGCTTGAGCCCCCCAACCCAACCACCTACTAGGCAGCGCAAGGCAACAAGATAACCAGGCAACCATTCTGAGCTGTCAGGAAGTCTGTCACAATCTCTCTCTTCTGCTCAGGCCTCCACCCCTCCCACAGCCCCAGACCACCCTACCCTCTCTGCACTGCTCAGGACATGTCACACTCTTCCATTCCTTTCTCCAGAGTCCCCAAGTGGTTCTCAGACATGGATCTTTCTTTCTGTGTCCTCCCAAGACAACCACCTACCTCCCTGTGTCCAGGGCTCAGCACAGATGCAGCTTGCAGCTCTCTCAGGAGATTCAAGTGGACAAAAGGGCACCTAGAAAGGAGGCAGAAGCAGCAATTTTCACTTGTCCCACGAGGAGGCCCCCAGCACATTCCCACTCCTGAGTTCTTCTGTCACGTCTCCATTTTTTTTCTAGAGGTTTTACTTATTTTATGTGTGAAACCCCTATTTCCATGTGCACCTGCCTGCATTCCATTATATATGACTGTGAGCCATTGAGTGTTTGCTGTGAAATTAAACTCAGGACATCTGGAAGAGCAGAGTTTCTTAGCCACTTGGTCATCTCTCCAGTCCACTAACAAATGTCCTAGGCTCCAAATAACTACATCAGGCACTATCATCCTTTCTCTTTAGGGCACAGACAACTATTTCTCCCTATAGAAAATGGGTCCAGTCAATAGGCTACATACAAAAACATTCAAAAAGACACAAACACATCATCTACAAATCCTCGTCCTACCTATCTCTTAGTAGCTCCTTCTCTCTTGAGTTCTCCCTTTCCATCTGTGATCTACATGGTTTCAGCCACAGTATCCGGGGTACATAGGTCTGTGTGGGACCAAGTAAAATATAGAATGTAATCACTGGGCAAATGCTTGTCACTCTCCAGCAGGAAGCCTTCCTTCCAGGAGCACTAAGAGTCTCCAAGGGCTCAGCTGCCCACAGCCAAGATATTCCAGGATGGCCCCTAAAAGAAGACCACTTTTTCAGCATCCTCAAGACAGCCCTGCCATTGCCATTGATTCCCAACTATCTCACTCTTGGAAGCCTTCTGCAAGCATCCACTCTGATGCTTCAAAGGGAGTTCCAACTGGATTGGGCCTGCTTCTTTCCTCTTGGCTCTAGGCAACTACATTGCTTACCCAGGACAAGAAATACTTTCAGGTGGGGAACCTCACAGATTCTGGCCATGACTGCAAACACACGTGCCAATTTTTTTTTTAATGAGCTATTCCAGGCAAAGAAAATAGAGGAAAAGGTGAAGAGGAATTTTACCTGACAGCTGTGTTTACCCATCCTTTAAAATTCCAATCGGCCTCTGTTAGGTATATAGCAGGTTACTGCATCAGCTCAACAGGGATTGGAGAGAAAAACATAATATGCTGGGAAAACAGAACACCTAATTTCAGGAAAGGAATATATTGAAGGAGGTCATGGTTTCTGCATCACTTCAACGGCAAGAAGAAGGGATTGTGGTAGTTTGATTCTTGATTTGCTCTCTTCCATTTCACCAGGGACAGGGAAAATCTGCTCATTTAAACACAGAGTGGAATCTGGAAGGTGAAATTTCAATGTAAACTTTCCTGGGACATTCTATTCTGAAGGGGAAAGAAGAGATGTCTTTTGCACAGGTAAATTAATGTGTGTGGGACAAGTTGATTGTCTTTACAAAAATACTTCATTGTCAGAGCTTCTGAACCTTCACTATGTTGATGCTAATTTTCAGAAGTACTTTGATCATTTGATTCTCATTATTAACTCTTTAAAACTTATATCACCGGTGTGCTTAAAGCACCTCATTTGTAAGTCTCTTTTTTTCAGGATATCTTCTACAAGATAATAATGTAATCTGTAATAATTATAAATTTTCTCATATCAAAGATAAATATAGGCAATCAATTTTTACAGAGAGTGAGAAGGGTCATTATTTAACAGTGAATAGAATCCAATATATTATGAATATTTCATCTGAGGGCCTCTTTTGGTTGTTCTAATCCTTCCTATTGATTTCAACTTTAAGAGCATCCCTCATGGTGTGGTGATCATGTCATTTGATCCCTACAAGTTTCCCCACACACAAGCTCAGTGCTGCTGGCCTATTGCTTCATTGCAGAGAAGACAGAAAAGTCTTTTTCTCAGAATATAATTTAGTTTTAAAATGCATATTAGTTATTTATAACAGAACAAGTTCTATAGTTAACTTACCTTTCCTTGTGTCAAACATAGAATTTATCCAATGGCCATGAGTTGACAGGTATATCTATTTCTTCAATTGTGTCTTCTGTGCCTGAGATTATTTCCTCCATCACTCATAATTTGTTGGTGATGCTTAACTCTGCATTTTCTGTTCTAATTTTAAGTTTCCCAATTCCATTTTTTTCATCAGTTTGTGTTTACTTTATTTAGTTATATTCCTTTCCGGGTCTTGAACCATTTTATTAATGTCCTTCACCTGTTTTATCATATTTTCCTATATTTCTTGTATGGGTTTATTTATACCTTTTTGAAAGGATTCTATTTTATTCATAGATTTAAGGCCATTTTCCTGAGTTTCAGTTGTGTTTGTATGTCCAGGGCATGTTTTATTAGGGTAGTTGGAATGTGTTGGTGCCATACTGCCATAGGTTTTGGTGCCCTTTAGCCATCTGGTTGTTCCTTGCTTTGGCTGATTGTTCCTGGATATCTCTTGGCTTCTAGAGCATGCAGGAAGAGCCATTGGTTCTATTCTGGGATCTGGATCTCCTCCAATAGCCTGTATCGTTTCACGTCAGGCTGTGTCCCAGTTGGACCTATAGTCAGGTGATTGGGATAAGGGTCTGACATGTGTGGTTCTCAGATCTGGCAGGTCTCTTCAAGATGGCTATTAGTACTGTGAAAAATAGGCTGGTGTGTTTCTCAGAATTCCAGGAGTATTCAGAAGGCCAGAGCATAGAACTGTTTCTTCTTGCAACTTGGATACCATTGTTTCTCTAGGGGACATGAGAGATTGATGGCATTTTGGGGTAGGCTCCATTGAGCAGCCAACTACGTGCTCTGAACTCACTGAGCTCCTTATTCTCAGACTCTATGCTTGCTGGAGGACTCCATTTTGGAACGATACCCTGTCTACTCCTATTGTCCAGCAGATAGTAACATTAAGAAAATTAGAACTGCAGGCCAGACGCTCAAACCATGTCCCTGGTTCCCAGAAAATGTTTTTGCTAGCTGCAGCCATGTGTTTTTGTAACCCAGGTTTGGGTAGGCTGGAAGGTACTGGGTGACTAAAACCTGGGACAGTGTGCCTCTTGAACCTGGGTATCAGATATGGGGCTTGGTTGATGTTCCCATAGTTCCTAGGATGCCTTCTGTTATCCAGGAAATACAAGCAATGCTGTTTCAGAGGTCACAACTTGGCTACACACTTGGTCCAATCTCTCTCCGTCCCTGCTACTCACACACCATGCATGCCTTGTAGCAACATCTTTGAGTGCTACTTTTTAAATATTTGTCAAAAATATTTCTTCTTTTATATTTATCTTTTGTTCCCTTCTAGTTGAGAAACTACTCCACATTTCTCCCATTATATTACATTTCATCTGCAGTCTGGATTTTCTAAAGAATAGTGTTCATATATATGAAAAAATATACAATGATAAAAAAGAAGAACACATACAGAGGACTGTTTATGTACTTCTAAGTACACATATCCATATATCTGCACACACACACACACACACACACACACACACCCACACACCCACACACACCAAACATGAAGACATAGAAGCAAATTCTAAGTAAAACATGTTTTTAACATGAGAATGAGAGTAGGGACCATAGAATGTTACCTGAGTGATGCTGGAGGGAAGAAGCAATGGTAAATGTAATGAATTT
Organism: Acomys percivali; assembly: GCA_907169655.1. NCBI lineage: Eukaryota > Metazoa > Chordata > Mammalia > Rodentia > Muridae > Acomys > Acomys percivali. The sequence goes on from CAJRSG010008391.1 coordinate 30,851, forward strand.
TCACTTCAATACAAATTTTTTTAAAGTTATGCTTGAGTGTTCAAATGTCAGGTCTGGAACTTCATATTTTAATTTAAAATAAAGATATATATTACTGTGGATTGAAATTTGATTTTAGGGACATAAAGATGTTTACTTATTAAGAATTCGTTGGTTTCTAAAGATCTTATTAGACTTAGTGAATATTCCTTAATGTTTTTTAAAATTGTGAAACCCTTTTTTTCATGTACTGGGCATGGATTATACATGATACACTAAAATTTTTATCATGTTTTCTCTTGTGTTCTTAATAATATTCTCTTTGATTTTAAAGTCATTGATAAATCTTGCATTCAGAGGAAAAACTGAAATAAGTTCTGTAGTTGCTCATTTCAGACATTAATTTGTTCATGTATTTAGGATAATGATTGGTGTCCATATTGTTAATTGAGTGTCATAGTGAAAAGTATGTTTCTATTCATGTGTGATAGTTACAACAATTTTGTTTGACATTATCTGTACCAGTTAATACCTTATTTGCGTTGTTTGTTTTTGTTTTGTTTTGTTTTTGATTGTTTGTTTGATGCAAAGGCACAAGGTTTACTGCTGACACGCCTCAGGGGGCCTTGACACTCACTTGGGAGGGAGGGAGGAGGCGCAACCCGAGTCACTGTTACAGACTTTTTAAAAAATTTATTCGTATTACATCTCAATTATTAGCCCTTCCCCTGTTTCCTCCCATTCTTCCCTCCCTCCCACTTCCCCCCATTTCCACTCCCCTATGTCTGTGATTGAGGGAGACCTCCTCCCCCTATATATGCTCTTAGGATATTGAGTCTCTTCTTGGTAACTTGCTATCCCTCCTCTGAGTACCATCAGGCGTCCCTATCCAGGGGATATTGTCAGAAAAGGGGCACCAGAATTCGTGTGAGAGTCAGATCTCACTCTCCACTCAATGGTGGAGAATATCACGTTTGTCGGCTAGGTCTTGGTACGGGTTCGAAGTTTACTGCCTATATTCTCCTTGGCTGGTGCCTTTTTTTTGAGGAGGACCCCAGGACCCGCATCTGCCTTTCATAATGTTCTTCTTGTAGGTTTCCGGGACCCTGTGGGTCCTACTATTTACCCATTCTTCCATGCTACTCTCGCTTAAAGTCTCAATAGGATGACCTCTCCTCTGACCCACTTTCCTGGTAAGTAGAATTTTTCATTGTACGTATCCCTTGGACTTGTGTTTTGATATAAGTGAGTATATGCCGTTTGTCTCTTTTTGCTTCTGGGTGAACTCAATCATTATTATAATTTCTAGATCAATCCATTTGTCCACAAATTTCTGGAATTCCCTGTATTGAATAGCTGAGTAGTATTCCATAGTGTGAATGTACCACAGTTTCTTAGTCCATTCTTCTACTGAGGGACACTTAGGCTGTTCATGTTCTTGTTATTATGTATAAAGCAGGTATGAACATGGTTGAGCATATGTCCCTGTTGTATGTTAGGGCATTTTCTGGGTATATTCCCAGGAGTGGGATAGCTGGGTCTTGAGGAAGCCCTATTCCCATTTTTCTGAGAAAGTGCCAGATAGATTTCCATAGTGGTTATTCTAGGTTGCATTCCCACCCGCAATGAAGGAGTGTTCCTCTCTCCCCACATCCTCACCAGCATGTGGTGTCACTTGAGTTTTTTATCTTAGCCATTCTGATGTGTGTAAGATGGAATCTCAGTGTCATTTTATTTGCCCTGAGTTTGATTATTTCTAGGCGTCTATTCCTCTTGGGTAGACCTTCCAGATATGTGGTTAAGTTGTTTATGTGGGATGATTCTTTTTCTTTTTAAAGGCACTTACTGCTATGAATTTTCCTTTTAGCACTGCTTTCAATGTGTCCCACAAATTTGGGTATGTTGTTCCATCATTTTCTTTTAATTTCAGGAAGTCTTTTATTTCTTCCTTTATTTTTTCCGTGACCCAATTGTCATTAAGTAGAAAGTTGTTTAGTTTCCACGTGTTAGTATGATTTTTGTTATTTCTGTTGTTGTTGAAGTCCAGCCTTAGACCATGGTGATCTGATAAGATAAAAGGTATTATTTCAATCTTCTTGTATCTGTTGAGGTTTGCTTCGTGACCAACTATGTGGTCAATTTTAGAGAACGTTAAATGGGGTGCTGAGAAAAAGGTATACTCCATTGCGTTTGGTTGGAAAGTTCTGTCGATATGTATTGGATCCATTTGTTTCATGACATTAGTTAATGAGGTTATTTCTCGGCTTAATTTTTGAATCAAAGACTTATCCTTGAGGGAAAGTGGGGTATTGAAGTCTCCTACTATTAATGTGTGTGTATTGATGAGTGGGGCAAGCTTTATTAATAACTCTTTTACAAATGAGGGATCCCTTGTATTAGGAGCACAGATGTTCACAATCATGATGTCTTCTTGGTTGACTTTACCTTTGACGAGTACAAAGTGTCCATCCACATCTCTTTTGATTATTTTTGGTTGAAAGACTATTTTATTAGATATTAGGATTGCTACTCCAACTTGTTCTTGTGACCATTTCTTTGATATATTTTCCCCCAAATTTCACTCTGAGACAATATCTGACTTTGTGGTTGAGATGTGTTTCTTGAATGCAGAAGAATGTTGGGTCGTGTTTATGCATCCACTCTGTTAGTCTGTGTATTTTTATTGAAGAATTGAGACCACTGACGTTGAGAGATATTAATGACCAGTGATTGGTAAGTCCCTTCATTTTTGCTATTTGTAACAATTAAGATTTTGTGAGGTTGTGATTTTGCAATGGTGTAATTACCTATTTCCTATGTAGTTTTGGTTGTAGTTTGACCAGTTGGGGTGGAGTTTTCCTTCTAGTAACTTCTGTAAAGCCGGATTTGTGGCTAGGTACTGTTTGAATTTGTTTTTGTCATGGAATATCTTGTCTTCTCCATCAAAGGTTATTGATAATTTTGCTGGATATAGTAGTCTTGCCTGGTATCTGTGTTCTCTTAGGGTTTGCAGAACCCCTGTCAAGGCTCTTCTGGCTTTCATGGTCTCTGGTGAGAAGTCAGGAGTAATTCTGATAGTTTTGCCTTCATATGTTACTCAGCCTTTTTTTCTCTTGCTTCTTTTAATATTTTTTCTTTTTCTGTATATTTTGTGTTGTTATTATTATGTGGCGGGAAGATTTTCCTTTCAAGTCTATTCTATTTGGTGTTCTGTAGGCCTCTTGTATGCTCGTATGCATCTCCTTCTTCAAATTGGGGGAAATTTTCTTCTATTATTCGATTAAAGATATTTTCTGGACTGTGGAGTCAGCTGCCTTCTCTTTCCTCTATCTCTATTATTCTCAAGTTTCATATTTTCATGTTGTCTTTTATTTCATGAATGCTCTGTGTCAGGAACTTTTCAGATTTAGCATTTTGCTGGTTGGTTGTTTCCAGTTCTGCAATTGTATCTTCAAGTCCTGATATTCGTTCTTCCATTTCTTGAAATCTGTAGATTACTGTTTGGACTTTACTGCTGTAATTCAGATCAGCAGTTTTGGGACCTAGACTAAGGTCCGCACACAAACGTTCTGGTTGTGTAGGTTGATCCCAGGTGCCTGTCCTTCCTGTGGCTTTGTAGACAAGATTCCAGGTAAATCAGATCTTCTGGAGGTGTAGCTGTCTTTTAGGTCTGTCTCTATACTCTGTAGAGGTGTTCAACCTCTTCCAGAACTATGTGCCTGGAGAGACCAAGGTTGCTCTTGGTCAGCAATTAGATACTGCAAGCAAGACCTATGTTTTGTCTCCTGATAATGTAAGAGTGCCTGGCTTTCTCGGGCCAGGAGCCCCAGGTAGGCTTTCTTATTCAACGAGTGCTCCATTTATGTCCCTGGTATCCTTGGAGTAGCTCAGATACGTGGCTTATTGGTCGGTGCCATCTTGGAATCCCGCGTTGTTTGTTTTTTTATTGAAAAATAAAATCATTCATACTACATCTCAATTGCTATCCCATACCATGCATCCTCCCATTCCTCCCTTCCACCTGCTTTCACCCCATTCCCCTTCCCTATGACTGTGACTGATGGGGACCTCCTCCCCTTGAATATGATGCTAGGTTATCAATTTTCTTTTTGGTAGTCTGCTATCCTTCCTCTGAGTGCCATCGGCCCGCCACATCTAGGGGACATGGCCAAATAAGGTGCACCAGAGTTCATGTGAAAGTCAGTACCCAGTCTCCACTTAGCTGTGGAGAATATTCTGACCCGAGGCTAGGTCTGGGTAGGGGTTTGATGATGACTACACATGTTGTCCTTTGTTGGTGCCATATATCGAGCAGAACCCCTGGGCCCAGATCTGCCCATCATAGTGTTCTTCTTGTTTCAATGAATACTTAATGAAGACATTAATATATATTACAAAATATATGATAGTTTCATGAGGTATCTAGTAACATCCATTATTATCAGGACATTTGTTTCCTTGGAAAAAATTGCTGTATTTCTGTGCTGTACCATTTTGCTATGATCCCCAGTTTGATGCCAGTTTATGTAATATATATCTATATTACATTAATATGCATCTGAAATATCAGATAATGATATGCCTTCATTTCTTTCAGTTTTGTCTTCTAACCATACCAAGAAGCAATTCCCAAAGGAGTGTACCCATGATTCTTTCCTGAAAGAAATACCAAGAATATTTGCTTGTAATGGCCTTTCAGAGCTGGATAGAAAGAAGTTATGGGAATATTCACATGACAGTGAAGTTCATAAAGCATGTCATTATGGAAATGATCTGTGTGAAAAATACATGTGTTTCATTTCTGAAACAAAAGATCAAGAAACTCTGGCTACTCCTGAGAGAACTCAGTCTGTGCTACTTATAATTTCACAATTGGAGGCCCCGCAGGGAAAAGGCTCACAACAAGTTTTGAAATACAATTCTATTCTGCACAGAAATAGGAAAATATTGTGTAAGGAACCTAAAGTTCAACACAGAATACATATGGGATGCAAATATTGTAAATGTAATCTGTGTGGAAAATCATTTACCAAGTCCTCAAAGCTTCAAGATCATCAAAGAATTCACAGTGGACATAACACTTATAAATGTGCTAAGAGGAAGAAATCATTTACACAGTCCTCAAAACATCAAGCTCACCACTGCATTAACACTGGGCAAAAATGTCAAAAATGTAATGAATGTGGGGAATCATTTACCTCAACCTCTGCTCTCCAGGATCATCAAAGTATTCATTCTCAAGAATATCCTTACAAATGTAGTGAGTGTGGGAAATCCTTTACCAACACCTCAAGTCTTCATGTTCACTACAGAATCCACACCAGAGATAAACTTTATAAATGTAATGAGTGTGGGAAATCCTTTTCCCGGTACTCAAATCTCCAAGTTCATCAAAGAATCCACACAGGAGAAAAACCTTACAAGTGTAATGAGTATGGGAAATCTTTTACCCAGAACTCAAATCTCAAAGTTTATCAAAGAATTCATACTGGAGACAAATCATATATATACAATAACTGTGAGAAATCCTTTAGACTGTCTGCAACACTGAAAGATCATCAAAGAATCAACACTGGAGAAAAACCTTACAAATATAGTGAGTGTGGGAATGCCTTTACCCATTACTCAATTCTCCAAGGTTATGAAAAAATTCATCCTGGAGATAAACAGTATGAATGTAATACCTGTGAGAAATCATTCAGACAGTCCTCAACACTTAAACTTCATCAAAGAATCCATACTGGAGAAAACCTTTATAAATATAATGACTGTGGGAAATCCTTTACTTGCTCTTCAACTCTCCAATGTCATCAAAGGATCCATACTGGAGATAAACCTTACAAATGTAATGAGTGTGGGAAATCCTTTACTCAGTCTTCAACTCTCCAACGTCATCAAAGCATCCATACTGGAGCTAAACCTTATTAATGTAATGAGTGTGGGAAATTATTTACCCAGTACTCAAATCTCCAAATTCATGAAATAATTCATATGTGAGACAAACCATATAAATGTAATAACTGTGAGAAATAATTTACAATGTCCTCAAATCTTTAAGTTCATCAAAGAATCCATACTCGAGAAGAACCTTACAGCTGTAATGAGTGTGGGAAATCATTTATGCAATATTCATCTCTCCAAAGTCATCAAAGAACCCATAGCTGAGACAAATCATATAAATATAATAAGGGTTGTAAATCATTTACATAGTACTCATCATTTCAAGCTCACAACTGAATTCATACTGGGGAAAAAACTTACAAATATAGTGAATCTGGGAAATTCTTTACTTCATCCTCACCTTTCCAAGTTCATCAAAGAATCCATACTTGAGAAAAACTTTGCAGATATCAAGAGTGTGGGAAACCCTTTACCAACTCCTCAAGTTATCAAATTCACTACAGAAACCACACTGGAAATAAAAATTACAAATGTAAAGACTGTGGCAAGTATTTTACCTTGTCTTCAGCTCCCCAAGTTCTTCAAAGAATCCATACTAGAAAGCAACCTTATAAGTTTAATATAGGAAATACTTTTGGGAGTCCTAAACTCTTCAAGCCCACCACAGAATACATACCCAATCCTACCTTATTAATGTAAAGAATGCAATGTCATTTACCCAGAAATCGTATCTTCAAAGACAACGGATCATGCAAACTGGAGGCACACTACTTTAGGACAAGCTAAAACATTAGAGCACATAGAGATTTCCTATAAGAGTCTAATTTGTAGGGAATTAGTATCCCAGAGTTCATTTGAGAAAAATGGTTTTTATGTGAGAAAAAATGCTTGTAAGTATTTAAACAACTTGAAATCATAGCTATCTCAAAGAACCCATACCAGGAATCCTAATACTTGGTAGGAGTTTTAAAAGTTTTACCACAACATACTCCCTAAATTTTTATTACATAATTATTTGGAAAATAAAATAAGAAAGATTACTTCATGCTATTTTAATCTGATGCGATTGATTAGTTGTGCTAAAGAATTTGTGTAAAAACTAAATAAAGAAATAATGTTTTAAAATGTAAGGATTTAATCCAGGATAATAATACTAATATCTATGCTAAGACATGCCTGTTGCATAATGTTCTATATAGTTTATTATGGTAGAATACTGGAAAGTTTAAGATATATTCTATATGAAGTTTATTTTGTTGATAGTCTTTTTGCTTTTCATGGATAATACATTATAGATACTTTTAAATCTGAAGCTAATCCCTAATTTGTCATGAATATTAATAAATATACTACACCTTTGTTCTATTAATTCTGCATTGCTGTTATTAATATTCACTACATGCTG
>CAJRSG010008420.1:3021-15608 GCA_907169655.1 Acomys percivali
GAGAGAGAGAGAGAGAGAGAGAGAGAGAGAGAGAGAGAGAGAGAGAGGCGCTCCGGGTGTGTATGTTCTATCATAGCAAGGAAGGTATGGATCATGAGCAGGAAGCCAGCTGGCCCCATCTTCACTGCAGTCGGGAAGCAGAGAAGGAGACGAGAGGAGTTCAACTATGAAACCTCCAGGACCATCTCCAGTGACCCACATCACCTAGTTAACCTTTGCCTCCTAAAGTTCTACAACCTCCCAAAGACAGCCATGGGTGTGGCCAGGTGTGAAATACCTGAGCCTGTACGAAGCATTTCGCCCTCAACCACAACAGACTCACTGTTTCATTTCTTGTACGGAAAGGTGAACATCGCGGGGGGGGGGGAGTATATTCGCGTGCTGGCCTATCCATTTCACATTCCTCTCGTTCGCCTCCAGCTGGTTTGAGCAGGAATGCTATTGCATATTAAAATTGGTGCATCCACCCCTAATATATTCGCTTCCTGTCCCCTCAGCAAGCAATCTGAGCACAAGCCATGCCCTCGATTCCCACGTTCCTCCATTGACGCTGGAAGGCAGCAAAACTCCCTACTTAAGAAAACGCGAGGCCACAGGCACACCCAACAGCTGCCACTTTCCCTCTTCAAGGCAAAAGCTCCTCTGAGTTCTTCATTTTTATTCTCCATTGAAATTTCCTACCAGTTTTATATAGAAAATATATGACACCCAAGCTGAACAATGGTAAAAAATGAAACACTTTGCCTAGCCATGCAATTTTGAAGCAAACGTTTCCAGACATCAGTTTTTGGGATTTTTAAAATCAAGCTATATGAGTTGTGCTGTGTCTTTCACCTTTAGCAATATATACCCTACAGTTTCAAATGCAATACAAACCTATGCTTTAACTGCTACCTAGAAACAGAAGAAAGGAAACCGAGTGCACACGGAGCCAGGCGGCATCTGTTCCATTCTGGTTTTGCGATCTCAGACACAAACCAGAATCTCTCTCAGATTCTATCTCATCTTCGAAGGTGAGTTAATAATAACTACCCTAGAGAGTTTCTCGGAAATTTTAAAGAGACAGTACATGCATAGAGACTTCTCTGAGAACAATGTCTGTGCCAAAGTGGTGCGCCATTTCCATTGGCTGTTTCAGGCATGGACAGAGGCATTTTGCTGCCTGTGCCTGCTTGCAAGAATATCCTTCCATGTTGTATTCCTCCAAGCCAGGTTTTCTGAGTCCCCTTGCAAGCTAGCTTTCTGGTATAATTGACTAGGCAGATGTACTGGGAGAAATGGAAAGGCTTTTGTTGTTGTTGTTGTTGTTGTTGTTGTTGTTGTTGTTGTTGTCATCATCGTCATCATTGTTGTTGCTTTGTTTTATGGTGGAGGGGTAAGAGTAGTTCCTCAACCATTTCCATCTTTTGGTCAGTATTTAGTATGATTCCAGTTCTATTCCATATATCATTTATCTTTATGATTCTCTAGTCATTAATCACTAGACAACCCTTAGTGTGGGGCTCTGCAAACGACTCCTCTCCATGTGTCTCTGCTCCTATGTGCAGTAGTCTTTTGAGTCTCTTTCCTCTGTTTATACTTTAGTGACTTCTATTTCAGATATCTCTTAAGAGAAGATGAAGATTACAATCCACTACAAGAGAATTAAACCAGTAAGTGCACTTGGTTCAAATGATCAGGTTCCTTCGTATGGTTAGATATATAATATTCATTATGCTAAAGCCATGGACTGACATCATGAAAGCTTCAGTTTCTAACAGGATTTGAGTTTATAAAATGAGTAACATGGAGAATATAAAATCTGGTGGGTCCAATGCACCACAGCTGGACTTAACAGCAAAGCCATGAGGTGGGAATCAAATGTTCTGAACTGCACAACACCAGACCAACTTCATTTTACGATCCCAGGTCCAATTTTCCCACAGCTAATGGCTTACATTATTAGAACACCTTCCCCCAGGCCCTCCAGGCATTGTTGTGTTGGAATGCTGAGGTCTCTGAAGCTAATCTTTACCACATTCTCCCCCTCTGTGCCTTATTGCAATAGTTCAGGGCAAATGCACACATTAAAAATAACATTTACAAGAAATAAGATGCACACTTTCAGGGGCCTTTTTACCAAATATAATATATTTCTTCTGCATCGTTTTAGCTCTCAGAAACATTCTCTTTCTTGAGCTATTAGTGAATCATCTTACAGGATTCAAGTCTCCTGCAAACACCTTGTTAGCAACTTCTCCCAATCTCCTCCCTTAACTCCTATGCTTTACTAAGGTAATGCCAGACAGAGCAGCACGATATCATTTTCTTCTTCTTTGACCAGTGACTTACATTGATGTGCAGGAAGATCTCTGTGTTTGCCATTAGATATAGAGTATAGCTAGGGAAAATAATATTGCAATGCACTCTAATACTCTAACATAAGACAGTTACCACTGTAAGAATAAATTCCACAATTCTTACAAACATTTATGAAGTCTAACCATTTCACTAACCAAAGCATTTAATTTACATTATTTCATCTAGTATTCACAATAATATTGAAAGGTATGAAGCATTATTTTTCTCCACTTTACAGAGGAAACTGAAACGCTTGTGCTAATTCTTTTAAATGTTATCCTGCTAGCAGGTAAGTGATGGAGTTGGAACTCAAACCAGAGATTTTGTTGAGCTCTCAACCATCACCCATTCTGAGGTATAAATGAATTCATTGTCAAATAGCTATATTTTTTAACTTTATCTTTTAAACAATTTCAAAGGCAAAATATTTTTTCTTTAATAGTTCCAGACTTCTCAGAGTAAAGTAGTCCAAATCAAGAAATTAACACCAAGGCTGTACTGGCATCAGATCCACAGCTTGTAGGAGCAAGTTGTTGATTTCCACACTAATGTCCTTTTCCTGACCTAGATTCAGTCCTAGGCCGAACATTACACTTAGTTCCCATATCTCTTCAATCCCCTAAATCTAGGAGAGTTCTTCAACTTCTGTTTCTCATGACCTTGACACGTTGATCCTATTATTTTGCGGACAGTCTACTTGAGTATACACAATATTCTTGAGGCTAGGAAAGGTGAAAATTGGGCAATTCTGAGTCATCCACAAGGTATAAACAGTAGAGAGGTGAGTCTAAGCCCTTATCAGATGGGACACAGGACCCGCTGCTCAGGAGAACCCATAGGTGGCAGCATCATAGTGATGCGGCTAAGGGTTTGCCCTTCCCCCACTCCTGAACACCATCACTTCATAACGAGTTAAAGAAGTTTTTATTTCATTCTGTTATGTGATCTGTGTGGATGCAATATGTCAAGCATTCTTCCCTGAAACAATTGAGAGGCATACAAACAAATTTGGTTTGCTTCCTTATGCATATTTCGCTTGCACATTCCCAGCTAATTGGCTGCAGATGAACTTCCTGCATGGATAAAAACCACAAATTCCGTACTTCTATTGTGATATGGTATGATATGCTGTGTCTCCATCTTTTATATTCCAAGTTAAACACAACTATTTTCCAATCTCAGGTTATTACCCAGTTTTGTTTGCTGGAAGACCGAGGCAGCCTGTACAGCAGTTGGGGGTCTCTGTAATAAATTATGAGTCAGATATAATTATCATTCTGAAAACAACACCCAGAAGGGGTTTTCTTGAGTATTTTGGAAGTTTTGACTCTCAAATAGGCATGCTTAAAATTGATGGATGCTGGAGGGTAAGAGATTTCTCAGAGTGAACTAGAGGACAATCATCATCATCATCATCATCATCATCATCATCATAATAATAATAATAAAGGCTTGGTTTTATCACCTGGATCACTCACTAACAGGTCACACTGTGACTTCTTAGATGTTCTCACTTATCATGACTGTTTTCAACCTGGAACACTTCCTGGGTGTTCTAAGGATATATAAGTATATGTCTAATCCCATCCCCATTGAATTAGTCACTAGTAGGTTATTCAGCACCTGCTAGCACAGCTGATGGCATATGACTGCAGTCTTGTTGCTGCAATTCCTGTGATTAGACCAGGTCACTGAGATGCTATCCCAGGGTTTATATACTTCCGAGGTATCTTCCTAGTCTGTTGTCATTCAAGCGTTTGCTGTTTCTGAGTTTACACTCATTATTTTCTTGGATTTTCTATCTTCCTGCTCATATCTTCTACAAGGCTGTTGCAGATGAAATAGTCATTTGATCAATGAGTGTGTCTTTGGATTGCATGTGGCAGTGTTCTACCAAAATACATCTCTGAGGAAGCAGGGGAGATGGCTTAGTGGTTAAGAGTACATATTCCCACAGAGCATCAGGGTCCAGTTCCCAGTGCTCATAGAACACCATCTTATGGATTTCCCAGGTACCTGCATATGTGCAGATTGGCAGGTACATGCATGCATGTAATATACATACATATATATATATATATATATATATATATATATATATATTAGATTGCATCTTCAAAACTAGATTCTCTCTAACATTCAAGAAAGCCTACTAGATATTCTTTCTCTTTCTCATCAGCTGTCATTCTAAGTTAACACTTTAATAGTATCCCTGATTTTATTTCATTTTCTATAGCTATTCTCCTTTTTATTTAGGAAATCGGTAAGTCTATAATCATGGTGAGTTTGTAAATTTTAATACAGGCTTATTCATAATAGCCAGAACATGGAAACAGCCTAAATATCCCTCAGTAGAAGAATGGATAAAGAAACTGTGGTACATATACACTATGGAATACTACTCAGCTATTAAAAACAAGGAATTCCCGAAATTTGTGGACAAATGGATTGAGCTTGAAATGATCATAATGAGTGAGTTAACCCAGAAGCAGAAAGACTCAAACGGTATATACTCACTTATATCTGCATACTAGCCCAAGGGACATGTCCCACAAAAGCCTTCACTTACCAGGAAACTGGGACAGAGGGGAGGACATCCTATTGGGACTCTAGATGAGAGAAACATGGGAGAATAGCAAAGTAGAAGGATCCAGAGGGTCCTAGAAACCTACAAGTAGAACATTATGATAGGCAGATTTGGGCCAAGGGGTCCCACTCAAACTAAGGCACCAGCCAAGGACAATACAGGCAGTAAACTTTAAACCCCTACCCAGATCTAGCCAATGGACAGAACATTCTCCACAGTTGAGTGGAGAGTGGGGTATGACTTTCACCATGTCCCCTGGAGGGGGAGACCTGGTGGCACTCAGAGGAAGGATAGCAGGCTACCAAGAAGAGACTTGATACCCTATGAGCTTATACAAGGGGAGGAAATCCCCTCAGGAACAGTCATAGGGGAGGGAAATAAGGGGGAAATGAGAGAGAGGGAAGAATGGGAGGATACAAGTGATAGGATAACCATTGAGATGTAACAAGAATAAATTAATAAAAAAAATTTTTTAAATGTAATACATTGTTCTGAGCAGGATGGCACCTGTAATGGCATTTAGATCACTTAAATCTTAACTCTTGTCCAAGATAACCCTGATAATAATTACATCTCTTTGGAAGAATAAGGAAAAATATATTACTTTTAATGTTTTAAACAACTCTCATTTCTGTGAGTAAATCTGAAATAGAGCGAAGGATATAGTTTCATGAAAATATCTTAAAGAATGATAGAGTTCACTTGTTTCTGGTGAAATGGTCTATAACAGGGTTATAGATTTAGGAAAAATATAATTACAGTGGAGGCAATATAGAAAGCCCTGTGGTATAACTATGCTATGTGCCTTTAAATGTTTTAATGGATACCGTTTTCACTGCTACATTTAACTACTCTGCTTCCAGTGGAAAGAAAAATAGAAAGAAAAAAATGCCTGAAACTGGTTGCTATGGTAGCAAGTGCAAAGAGTGATTCCGAATCTGTGTTAAGGTAATGAATTTAGCATCTACAGGAAAAGAAATGGATTTCCTGTCGCACTCTCTATATCTGCCACAGGAAAGGAACACATGGCAGATGCCGTAGGATACTTAAAATCCATTTAAGAAGGGCAAAAATGGTAGAGAAAGCTCATCAGGTCACTTCAGGAAGATCATCTCTTCTTCTGTGTGTTTTGATCTCTATTTGCAACATTCTTCTTAGTATAAATATAATCATTTGTATTTAGCAGGTCTCTCGGTGATAACAACCACCACTATTTATCCTCCCAGTGCTGAGTTCTGAAAGCCTTCTCAGGGAACGTTTGACATTTCAATCCTTCCTTGACTCGTGACAATTCTTTGGGTTTAATCCAGGCCATTTACATGGTCATTCTTTAGTGAGTCTTCCAGAGCCTACTTTTGGCTTCCTTTCATCCTTCACAAAGATAATGTTGGCTGTTGTTGTTGCTGCTGCTGTTATGGCTATTGTTGTTATCGTTAAACTCATCTGGTGAATTGAGCTGAACAACCCCATTGCATCATACAGCTTCATAAATACATATATATGTGTAGCTATAAACACTTCATCTTACTGAACATGGGACCAAACATAATACGTAGTTGGGATTCTGCTAAAGAATCGCAATAGTCCTTTCTAAAGGATGCTCACTTTCACAGGTGGACTCTGTAACTAGGAAGGTCTGTGTCTCCCATAATCTGCTTATTAAGTATTATTGGGATGATTTAATATGGCTGTTGCAACATATATAAGCCTGAGAAATTTCACATACACACACACTCACACACTCTCACCTACACACCTCTCACACACACACACTCCCACAAACGTTCTCACACACCCTCACACATACATTCTAACATAGACACACATATTCTCCTCTCTCTCTCTCTATCTCTATCTCTCTCTCTCTCTCTCTCTCTCTCTCTCTCTCTCTCTCTCTCTCACACACACACACACACACACACACACACACACACATACATCTTTCTTATTGGTGGCTCTGTATATATGGTAAAGTGGCATCTTCTAGCTTTTCCATCTGGAGCACTTGAGATCCAGCGCTTTTCTGGGTGAGAAAAAAGAGGCTGGAGAAACAGCCTTAGAAGTGGTAGCCATCACTTGTGTTGTGTCTAACACATGGAGCTCAGCACTGGAAGAAACATGGAAAACATGAGCAGATTTTGCAGCCAGGTTTCCCAACGTGGAACACAGACTAGGTGGTATTCTCTAAGCTAGACTCAGAAAAACACTGCATAGTCCTCCTTTTTCTCTCATATGCAACATTTAGATCTGTAATGCATGTGTTTGTCTGGGGCAGAAAGTAGAATACTAGGAGTGGAAAGGAAGAGGTTTGAAGGAGGATGAAGGAAGAACACAAGTGAATGTTCAGAGTCAGGGAAGCCAGGAGGAAGAGACCAGTAAGAAAGGAAGGAAGATGACCATGGCAGAGAGGCCCTGACCTTACATATGTGTGGCAATGTCACAGGAAAACATTTCTCTGTATAGTAACCAAAGAATTAACAAAAAATACAAATTGAAAATAATTTTAAGTTGGAAAGCCCAGCATTTCTGACCGAGAAATATGAAGCAAACCCTGGTGAATGACAGTATGGCTTCAAGGTCTACATGACAGCTGTGTGACCTTGCTGCTTTTTACGCTAACTGCCTTCCAGCAGTGTTGTTCCATCCCTGCTATTTCTTTACACTTTATCTGTTTTCTCTGAAGCATAAGGTAACAGAAATGACCTCGAGACTTTACCCTAGAGATGCACTGCAGAAGAAAACAATGCTCATAATGATAGTCTTTTGGTTTGCTTTCAGATGAAATTAAAAGCTTCCAAGATGCTTTCCTGCCTTTCAAAGAAATCTACATTAATGTGTTTTTATCCAAAAATAAAAAGGAATCTTCCCATCACTTAAGCAGTCAGTCAGAGCATCATGATGTCAATAGAACCCAAAAAGAGGCTCCTTCTCCCCCATCATCTCTCTTATCTCTGAGGACTGTTAATGCATCAAGAATACAATAAAACATCAAATCAAATACTAGTCTACTTATCTTCTCATTAAGCACTAAGCAGAGAATAAAGCAAAGCAAAGAGGCACAAGTAGTTTAAAGCCACTCGGATGGAAAGCAAAGAAAGAAAATTCCCAAGCATAAAGTTGGCTTAGCCCTTTTGGAAGCACAACTTGCCTATTGCTTTAGAGATTAATGGACTGCAGATGTTACTATATTTTAAGAGCATATTTTACCCAGATCAGAGACTATGTGTGATCCCAGTAGGGCAGATGTTTTGTGCAGTCAGTGGAAAATTCGATCAAATAAGCTGTAATTGCAAAAGTAATTAAAGTTCATTACTTACAGTAAATACACTCAGAAACCTTCAATAGCTAAGGAAAAACAACTTTTTCCTTCGACCATTGCATCAGACCAAATTCTTTTAAAAAAAGAAAGAGTTTGATCACTACGAAAGCAAAGGATTCTCTTCTGGTTCAGAGACAGGTAAATATTTGCAAAGAAGTAATACAGCTTAAAACACCAAGAGACACTCTGGAAAGTTCACTTGAGTCAACAAAATTTGTGAAAGCGGAGTATCATAAAACGTGATTGATGACCAACTTGAATATATAATGATCCCCCAAACAGTTATATTCTTTCAAAGTCTCACCATTGGGAATATTACATAACAGGGTGGATATATGGGAGATGTTGCCACTTTCCACCTAGCTCCATAGCCAATGTTTTAGGATGGCTTTTGGTGTCTTTGGGGGACATTTTACCTCAAAGGCTTAGAGTGGCATCACAAAATATGGACTCTCCTCTCATATAAAAAAGGGCTAAATTGTATTGACTTTTAGTGTGTCTGGCATGGTACTAGAAATATCCCAGCAATCCAATTTAACGCCTTCTGTCTTTTCTCCATTTTTCCAGTTTAGAGACAATCAGTAATATTTGAACATCACACAGAAGGAAAGTTTGTGGTCACAAAGGAGGTATTTAAGCTCCAGTGGTCACTCTTTTCCATCCATGCCTTCACTGCCTCTAAAAGCCAAGATCCTTGTCAATTTTAAAAATGACCCATACCCATAGGTGTAACATTGTTAAAAAAAAAAAAAAAACACAGTTTACTCACTAGTATCTTAAAGTCTATCTCGAACTATATTGCATTTGTTAGTCCCTATTTTTGTCACAATATGAAAATGCTTTGCCTACTTTGCCAAATTGTTGCTCTTCTTCAAATTAGCTTCTGTGGTCCTGATACTTCCCTTATTTCTTAAGACATGGTGAAACAGAACTTGGTGAAACTCTTAGACCTTGAAGAAAGCCAGAGTTTGATTTCTCTCCAATATTTTTTAATCACAGTGTCACATTAAATTGAGAAGAAACAGTTCCATGCAAACACTCATTTTTTTTTATTATTGCTTGCTTTTTCAGGCATCCCATTTAACAATATGCAAAAGTTTAAATACATCAGGTACCATTACCCAGAATTTGTAAAACCGTGTTGATGAACAACTCCTTAAAATAGAGACACTTGCTCTTGACATGACAGCCTTCTCTTAGATTCATTTCAGCACATGATGACTTACTAACCAAGGCATTCAAATGCCTGTTTTCAATCACATTTTACTAAAGTTAAGTTTATACACTGGAGGCAATGAACAAAAACAACAAGAAGAAAAATGTAAGCTAAGTAAACTACCTGGAAAAATTGACTTCTAAAACTGTTCATAGTTAAAATGCTGGGTAAACCACTGTTAGCTAATTTATGTCTGTTAGAAGCTTAGCTTTGTAGCAGTAATCCAAGCAGTTCCCTTGTTTGGCAACACAGTAATTACCCAGTTTCTTTCCTCTGGGCCACAGTTGAAAAATGCCACAGCAGAGCACAATACATTGTCAAGGAAAAGCATCCTACCGACTGTATCACACGTTGTTTAGGTCCTGGGACTCTGACATCTGTGAAATTGCCCTCAGTTGTACTGCCCTGTGCTGGATGACAGGGCAAGGAACGGTGATGAGTAAGTTGCACAAACTGACACTATACATTGGAGCAAGTTCTACTTGTAAATGTTCTGCCAGCAGAGATGTGGAGAGGCTGCCATCTCAGGACTTATTTCAGTGGGAAATGTTCATCACAGAGGAAAAAATAACTGTTGCTGAGGAGAGACACAGGAAGGGTGGCAGGAACAACACATGATGTATCATCAATGTGATCTGAACACCAGAGAGGCTTTCCTATTAACTGCTCATTTGCTCTCATATTTCCATCCTATTATAAACACTTGAAATCACCAGACCTGGCTTTTCACTGGGACATTTTCTGTTATATATGTTGAGCAAGCATAAGTAATACTCAAGCTGCGTGCCTTTCTATTAAAGTTGTTTAATAGTATTGGTGACACAAGAGAAAAAAATTATGGATCTGTTTTTATTAGAACATGAATAACTGCTCAATTATTGGTCACAATGTGAAGAAACTCAAAAAAAAATTTTTTTCAATACAAGTACCCACTAGCAGCATTTCCTTTATTACAAGATCACAAGTCATAAGAGGTAAAATGCGTCCTGTTGGCTGTGAAGTTGTAGCTTCATTAAATACTCTGAATTATTTTGACAATTTCAATGTGACTTCTTTAAAGATAAGAGACTTATAGAGTATGATGAAGCACACCTTTAATTTGAGCACTTTGGAGACAGAGGCAGAGGCAGAAACAGAAGCAGAAGCAGAAGGATCTTTATGAGTTCAAGTCCAGCCTCGTCTACAAAGGGAGACCCAGGATAAAGATGATAACGATGATAGATAGCTACGAGAGAGAGAGAGAGAGAGAGAGAGAGAGAGAGAGAGAGACGCATGCATAGATAATAAAGATATATCTGGCCTTCAGGAGGTTTTTTAAATTTTATTTAATTTTATCTTTATAGGCATATGGGTGTCAGATCCCCTAGAACAGATAGTTGTGAGCTTCCATGTGGGTGCTGGGAATTGGACCTGGGTCAGGAAGAGCAGCCAGTGTTCTTAACCACTAAGCCACGTCTCCAGCTCCTCAGGAGAGTTTTGAATGGTTTCTAAGCAGTACCAATGAAACTAAATTTCACCCTACTCTCTGTCCTTCACACTTATAAATAGCAACATTTTTTCAAACATTGAAGAATAGTGGTGGGTGCCCCCGTGTTTTGAAGCATATTCTACCAGAAATACAACTGCATTACGATAGAAGAGATCAGATGATGGACATCAACTAAGAGCAGGACTCTGCTTAGGAAGACTGAGAGGGCAGAGAAGAGACGGAGAAGTAATGGTAGGTGTAATGGTTAGTGCTATCACCCTGGCAAGATCTAGAATCTCCTAGGACACAAGGCTCCAGGACACAAGGCTCCTGCCCGAGATTATTTAGCTTCTGAAAGTGTCGGGGTGTGGTTATGTTGATTAGGTTCATTGAAGTGGCTCATGGGAAGGCCAGTGCTAACAGTGGGCAACACCATTCCCTGGGCTTGTGTCCTGAACTACATCGAATGGAGAAAGCAAGTTAAGAACTAACATTCATTGTTGTCTGTTCCTTAATTGTAGTGCAATGTGACCAGCTGCCTCAAGCTCCTGCCACCATGACTTCACTACCAACTGGACTATGAGCCAAATTTAACCCTTTCTTTCTGAAGTTGCTTTTGTCAGGTTAATTTTTACCACAGCAACAGAAAAGGAAACCAAGAGAGCAGAGAAGTGGCAAGTACTAAGGAGCATCCTTCACCTCCTTGGAAGTTGCCCTTCTGAAGGGCACAGGAATTTTTCACATGCAGAACAGTCAAAAACACATACAAAAGATAATCAAGATGTCACAAAGTGGCACAAGAATATAGATAGGGAGAAACAAGGAGCCTTTGGAATTCAAGTACATTTGCTTGCAAAAGAAAAATATGCAACTATGAATGGTGAAGAAAAAACATATTAGATAGTTTCAGAAAACAATTATATTATAACAAAAAATGGAAGACAGTCATGATTGACAGTAGATCAAATCCTATAAAGAAACAAATCTCATGCTCCAATAAGGTAGCAGAGGCAGCAGCACTGGGGAAGGTCTTCACTGGCATCTCCCTCACATCAAGTCCCTAGCATCTCACTTCACACACAAGATCCAAGGCATTCACAGCTAACTTCGTTCACAGTCATCCAGGTGTGTTCACGTAGAGCCAAGATATTTAACATGTACTGATTCATGGTGAACTCTGTTAAAACTCTGCATGAGGCTGAACAAGATCTTTAACTGAATTACCTTATTTAGTCTCAGACCTGCATGTGCTGACAACATCACCTGCCGTGGTACTTGGATATGAGATCCAGTCATTTCTGAGAAACTACAAAATATATTCCCATTCAAAATGTTCACCTTGTTGTGTGCTGGTGCATCTTCTGGGTATATTCCAAGGAAGTGGAATAGCTGGGTCTGCAACCATGTTCATAGCAGCCTTATTCATAATAGCCAGAACATGGAAACAGCCTAAATGTCCCTCAGTAGAAGAATGGATAAAGAAACTGTGGTACATATACACTATGGAATACTACTCAGCTATTAAAAACAAGGAATTCCCAAAATTTATGTATAAATGGATTGAGCTAGAAATGATCATAATGAGTGAGTTAACCCAGAAGCAGAAAGACTCAAATGGTATATACTCACTTATATCTGCATACTAGCCCAAGGGACA
>CAJRSG010008425.1:0-11994 GCA_907169655.1 Acomys percivali
ACCTGGCCTACTAGGGATAAGAGGTTCAGAGCATGACAAGGCCCCTATCGTGTCCTTCCCTGTCCTGTCCAGGGATCTCAAGTGGAAAAATAAAGAAGGCACTGATGCCAGAGTCTGCGATCTTATAAGCCTGGGAGGTAGGTGTGTGTGTGTGTGTGTGTGTGTGTGTGTGTCCGTGTGTGTGTGTGTGTTTGTCTGTGTGTGTGGGTGTGTGTCTATGTGTGTGTTGATTCTCTGTGTATCTTCTGGAAGGGAATCAAGGATGTGAGAGTCCAGAAGCAAGTCCATAGAGAACCCAGTGTGTAGCAATTATTATGGTGTTTATGTCAGAGGTGATCGTCAGAAAGACGGGATGGCATGTAGAGAAGCACTTTAGGGCTTCATCTCTTTGGCCCAAGCACAAGGTCTGCAGTTTTCCAGGGTGGCTGGGTTGAGTTCTTGATCGTCCATGAGACTTGGTGCTTGGGACCAATTGAGTGGCAACCACGTGGAAGGTGGCAGGACCCTTCCTTGGGGTTCCCCTGCCAGCCTGGCACCTCTGAGCATTCAGAGCAGGCCCAATCCCGACGGAACTCCCTTTGGAGCATCAGAGTGGATGCTCTCAGTAGGCGTCCAAGAATGAGAACTAGGAAATAATGGCAGGGCCTTCTCGAGGATGCTGGGAGAGTGGTCTTCTCCTAGGTGCCATCCAGGAAGGTCTTGGCTAGGTGCAGCTGGGCCCATGGAGACACTCAGTGCTACTGTAAGGAAGCCTTCCTGTTGGAGAGTGACAAGCACTTGCCCACTGATCATATTCTGTATTTCACTTGGTCTCCTGGGTTCTGCAGCTGATATTGTGTGGATCATAGATGGAGAGAAAGAGGTGGAGTGAGGAGGAGCTAGAGATAGACAGACAGACAGACAGACATACAGACAGAGAGACAGACTGACAGACCGAGATAGGAATAGATACAGGCGGAGAAAGAGGAAGGGAGAGATAGGGAGTGACATAGGGAGGGAGAACGAGTGTCTGGAGATGATCTGTGTTTGTATTTGTAGGTGTCTTTGTCTGCAGCTTGTAGATCCGACCCATCTTCTCTTGGGAGAAATAATTGTCTGTGCTTTGGGTCTGGGCCCTAGAGAGAAAGGACGATAGTGCCTGGTGTAGTTTTTTGTTGTTGTTGTTGTTGTTGTTGTTGTGAGGTGTCTGAGACTTTTGTTTGTAGTGGACTGAGAGATGGTTCAGTGGCTAAGAGCACTGTCTGCTCTTTCAGAGGTCCTCAGTTCAATTGCCAGCAAACGCTCGGTGGCTGATAGTCCTCTATACTGGAATCTGATGTCCTCTTCCAACAAGCTGGTGCACACATAGATAGGGCATTCACAAATAAAGTGAGTAAAGTCTTTTGGGAAAAAAGGAGACGTGGTACAAGTGGTCAGGAGTGTGAATGTGCAGGGGGGATCCTGAAATGACAAGTGAAAATTGCTCCTTCTGCCTCCTTTCTCAGTGCCTTTTGGTCCATTTGAATCTCCTGAGAGAGCTGCAAGCCGCATCTGTGCTGAGCCCTGGACACGGGGAGGTATGTGGTGTCTTGGAAGGATGCAGAAAGAAAGATCCATGTCTGAGAACCACCTGGGGACTCTGGAGGAAGGAAGGGAAGAGTGTGAAATGTCCTGGGTGGTGCCTAGTGTGTAGGGTGGAGTGTAGGTGGGGATGGGGTGTAGGCCTGGGAAGAACAGACAGATTATGACTGGCATCCTGGATGCTCAGAATGGTTGCCTGGTTGTCTGGCGCTGCCCAGTCGGTGGTTAAGGTTTGAGTGTCCAGGCAGGGCCTGCTAGGCATGTAGGCACATTGGGACAGACCATTTTTTCTTTTGACAGGTCCCTTGTTCTCACATCAGGGGTGTGTTTGGCCTGGGTGTGCAGCAAGATTGTAGATGTTTGCTGCCCCTGGGAGGCAGCAGAGGCTCTGCTTTCATTGATCCTCCCTCCAGAATCCAGATGTTGGGGCACTTGAAGGCTCAGGTCTGGGACCACAGGCATGAAGGCCTAGGAAACTGGTACCCTCAGCGGCAGGCACACAGCTGCCTGCCCCTTACCCAGCATCCTCTCTGGAGCCTCCTTTTTCTTCCTTCCTTTTTTTCATTCATTTAAAAAAAAGATGAATTCATATGTGTTTTACATGTATAGGTGCTTTCCCCTTATACTTATCTATGCATAATGTGTGTAAAGTCTGAAGAGGCCAGAAATGAGCATCTTATCTTGTGGCACTAGGGTTATAAATGGCTGTGAGCTACCATATGGGTAATGACACTCAAACCAGGGACCTCTGGGAGAGTAGTCAGTACTGCACATCTGTGTACACCTGTTCTCCAGAGGATACTACAGTGCATTCTCAGTTCTGCTGTACACTTCCTATAATCTTATCCTTTGCTGATCTTTTCCCTTGGGAATATTGAAGGTCTTTGCAAATCTGTACAGTAGTCTCCTATTGTTGACTGGGAAGGTATTTTTTTCACAAAGGACTGAATGAATATACTATTCATTATTATACTATTAGCTGAATCACTAACAGTAGAAATTCTAACAGAGATTCTGAATTCATTAATAACATTAATTTTATTACATTTAAAATGACTTATCATTATTAGGTATTTGATATCTTTTCTAGCTCAGTGTATAGCACAAAGAAGACCTAAGTATTTTTTAGGTAGTAGGTATGTTTGTTAGTTATTGTATTTAGAGAGGGCTGAGGTGCTTTTGTAAACACAGCAGAAATAGTAAGGTATGCTGTTTTCTATTACCTTTTTTTTCCCTCTCTTTTTTTTACAGGGTTTCTCTGTAGCTTTGGCTGTCAATCCCTTGGTTTGTAGATCAAGCTGTCCTTTAACTGACAGAAATCCATTAGCCACTGCCTTCCAGCGGGTTGGAATTATAGGCTGTACCTCCACGCCCAGCTCTATTAGCTTTTGAAATAGGCCTGCTCTTACAATATAAAAGCTCAATTTGCTTTTATTTTTGTTTGTTTGTTTTTTTGTGGAGGGGGAGGTGAGGACAAAGACATGAACAGTTCCCTTCCTGAAGAGGATGGTGCGGACCTCAGTTCAAATGTCAGCCCCCTGAGTGGCAAACCAGTTCATGGAACAAACCTCGGCTTCCCCAGGGTCTGAACCCAGGGAACATTGGAAGAGAAGCCTGTGCTCTTAACTTCTGAGCCATCTCTCCAGGTCGCCTAGTGTGTACTCCTAGTGCCACAAAAAGAGATCACTTGGTTACATTTACCCTTAAAACTATTGAAATAATATAGGGAATTTGTCTGTTTTTGTTTTTCCTACAAAAGTCATATTTTACACTTTGAATACTGTTCTAAGCAATAATTTTATTTTATAATAATTATTACGTTCCAAAGGGTGGTTCCTGTTTTGCCGAAGGGGACTCAGAAGTGTTTTGGACTCTTCTGTTGAACTTAGCAAAAAAGGTGAGTTTCATATGTGTTGAGCTTTTTTTATAGTATATGCTCTTTTATATTTGTAAACATTGTTTTTGAATGCTTTGATTATTTTTTATTACAAAGTTAATTTCATTCCTTCTTTGTTTATTTTTTGTTTTTTTGAAACAAGGTTCCTCTGTGTAGCCTTGGGTTTCCTTGACTCAACTTGTAGACCAGGCGGGCCTCAAACCTGCAGGCCTCTGCCTCTCGAGTGCTGGGCTTAAAGGCGTGCATTAGCACACCCGGCCAATATTTGTAATTTAAGTTGCAATAAATATCAATAAACTTTCCAATAAGGCAAAATTTATATACAGGGGCATCCACTTGCCAAAAGCAAGGGTTCTGGAAAATTTTAGAGAATCCTTAAAAATATCTGAATCTTTAGAAGCCAGGTGTTTGATCACGTGACAGCAGTAGCATTTCTTAGTTCTCCATCCAGTAGAATTAATATTGACAAAATTGGCCCTTGGCGTGTTGTCACACTGCACTTATTAACAGAGGTTAGCTTTATTCATAGCATATATACTCAGAAATTGATGTCAACCTTAGCCACAGTTTGTCACCCAAGTATGTCTCACACCCTTTTTACAATTATAAATGCTGCAGGATGAAAGCTATTTGATTGCCTCTAAATTTTTATGTTCTGTGTTAGTGACCACAGGGTGAAATCCAAGCTATTGTTCATAGTTGTTGGTGAACCTGAGACTATAGCAAACTCTGTAAAAGTAGTTCTCCACTTTCCTATTAAAGAGCTATAGCTCTGTAATAGATTTTCTTACTTTGTGGTGACTCCCCCAACCATAAACTTATTCTTGTTTCTACTTTATAATTGTAATTTTGATGCTATGAATTGTCATGTAAATACTTTTGCTATATAGTCATTTGCACATTATCTTAGCTCTCATGTTGAGCTAAGAAGGGCCATTTAAATATTGACCTATGGGCTTTCAAACTGCCAGTAGGAAATGGAGAGAGGGCAGGAATATAGAGTAGATTTAAAAAATGAATTTAAGCTGAGTGGTGTATCACATGCCACATAGTCCCAGCACTCAGGATGCAAAGGCTGACAAGCCTTATCTACAAAGTGAGTCCAGGACATCCCAGGCTACACAGAGAAACCCTGTTGAAAAACATAATTGAGTAGGGTGCACACCTTTAATCCCAGCACTAGGGAGGCAGAGGAAGTCGGATCTTTGTGAGTTTGAGGCCAGGCTGGTCTACAAAGTGAGTTCAAGACAGCCAATGCTGTTACACAGAGAAACCCTGTTCCTAAAAGAGAGAGAGAAAAAAAGAGGAACAAACACACAAAAATTTAAACATATGAAAAATTATTAACATGGCTTAAAAGAAAACTGAAAACAATATGAATGCTTTAAGTTTAGTCTTATCTATATATTTCTAATAGGGGACTGTGTTGGAAAGCATTTTCTATAACATAAGATACTTTTAAGGTTTAATTCATATAAATGTTAAGTTGTGATATATATATTAAATATTATGTTAAAAATTTAAAGTGCTTTTTGGATAGGTATATAATTGTATATTTGCTTATGTTTAGGTTTAAAGCATGGAGAAATAGTTTATTTTAAATTATTTTAGCACAAATTACCAAACAAACCATTAGATTTATTAGAATGCCAGCAAATCCAGGATATGTGATGGTGGAAGCCGCTGAATTTCTTAGATGAATATACTACATGTGTGTTCTTATTAAGTTAAGCTTTCATAGTTGCCTTTTTAATGCAGAAAAGGAGTTCTTTTTAGTTTTTCAAAAGGAACAGATTTGTTTTGAAATATGGAGCCTTTCGTTTTGGAGCAACTACAGAAAAGAAATAAAAAAGTGTGGATTTTACTTCTGTCCAGAAGTATAGCGTTAGTGCAGAATGAATTATTTTGGTGTGTGTATGTCTTGTATATATGTGTGAACACCATGTGTGGTGTGTGTACAGGTGTAATCAATATTTTTCATTTTATTTTTACATATGAGGCTAGATATCTTGATAACTAGTTTAAGTATGATATCAAGGGAGTCCCAGGGATCTTACTATTTCCCCCAGCACATGGTTTACATATTATTTTTATATGAATCAAGGAAAGAAACTCAGGTTGTAAGGCTTATAAACTATGCTTGTTACTACCCAAATTCTAGAATGGATAATTTTTAAAAAACACTTTCTCCAATATTATGTATAACAATTCTTTTTTCTTCTTCTTCTATGAGAAAAGATTTCTCTGTAGCCCTGGTTGTCCTAAAACATACCTGCTAGGCCAGGCTGGCCTCCAGCTCTGCTTCCCAAGTGCTGGCATTAAAGGCATGTGCCACCAGTGCTACATACAATTGTCCTTTATCAAGACTTTCAAATGAGTACATTCTTGGTATCTTTTAATGACTCTGTGTTAATACATATGACTTTTTTAAAATATTCATTCATTTATCTATTTATTTTGGTTTTTAGAGACAGTCTTTTTCTTTGTAGCCTTGGCTGTCCTGGACCCACTTGTAGACCAGGATGGCCTTGAACTCACATAAATCTCCCTGTCTCTACCTCCCATTGTGCTGAGATTGGAGGTGTGCCTCACCATGTCTGGCCTTATTTTTATTTGAATTACATGTATGCATGTATGTCTGTATAGGGGTCTATGCATGTTATGTCAGGTATTCATGGAGGGCAAAGAGGGTGTAGCTCTGGAGCTAGAGTTACAAGTGTTGGTGAATCACTGGGGTGATTGGGATTTGAACTTGTGCCTTTGCAAAAATAATACATTCATTTTCTAACTGATGAGCTCTTTCTCCAGTCACTGTAGGCTGATCTTAATTCAGAAGATGTCACATACTTAGATACAGGGCATAATGTAGAATCTTGTAACATGAACGAAAACTAAATGATATTTAGTAATGATCACTTTCAGTTCATAAGAGCTTTTCCTTATTTTGCGGTTCATGTGAAGTAGAGACACTTTTTTTTTTTACAATTTATTTATTTTATGTATATGTGTGTTCTATCTGCCTGTACACCTGCAGTCCAGAAAAGGGCATCAGATCCCAATATAGATGATTGTGAGCCACCAAATGGTTGCTGAGAATTGAACTCAGGACCTCTGGAAGAGCAGCAATTAGTGTTCTTAACCACTTAGCCATCTTTCCAGATCGAGATGGATTTTAAAATGTAGACCTTTGGGTTTAAAGGACATCATATATGTTTGATACAGTATGTTTTTGAGACATTATCCATTGTTCCAGTTATTTGAGTTGATATGTTTTAATGCAGTTTTTTCCTTCTGAATTCAGTTCTTCCTAATTTTATGGTAATGATGTTTTCTTTCAAACAGCATGATATTCTTCATGGCTTAGAAACCATGCCAGGTTGTAATCATGTGTATTATGTGGTCACTTATATAGCTATAGAAATGTTTTTATCTAGTTTATTCTTTTGTTTATTTTACTTTTTCTTAGGCCTTGATGTTAAAAGTGAAGCATGCCAGCATTTTTTTCAAGATGTTTTAGTTGTGTCTTTTACCAGAATCCTTATGGATGATGTGATGAGTAGATGGAGGTTTGAAATTCATGTGAGTTTTATATATAAAGGGAACTCAAGTTTTATGTGGTGATTCCTGAGTCTACTGCTAATAATGTTTTGATTACTGATAGGCATAATACAATTAGGAAGGACAAGATCCTTTTGGAGAGCTTGCTTTGGGTTTTAAATATAAGGCCTGGGTTTTTAAAACTTGCCCCCTGGAATTCTAAGTGTCTTCTATTTACTCTATTTCTGATGGTATTGATTCTAAGAGTTATCCACTATTGGGTTTATCTTTAAAACATACATATGCAGAATAGGAAATGGTATCTTAGTATAACTGTAACACTAAATGATAAAATAGCATAACAATTTTAATATGGAAATAAACAAAGAAACTTAGGTTTTCCATGACCCTGGGAGATAAAAGGCTGACTTCCCCTAAAAAATGTAAATTACAGATCAGTACTCACACATTTTAAAAATTCAAATTTTAGTTTTGACAATGATGCAGTCAAACAGATTTTTTTTGTTGTTCTCAACTGGCAAGAGTAAATATAAAAACACTCATGGAATAAAATAATTTAGATTACTGTTGATCCATTCTAAGATTTAACTTTTCTTTGAATGACAATATAGATGTCTTTTTTATAAATTATTGAATGGCAAGGCAGTTATTTATAAAATAATGTTAACCAGAAGTTGAGAAATTTTATGGGTGGAATGTAACTTAAATATTTCCAAAAATAACCAGGATATGCGTATGCACATTTACTTGTATATATATGTGTGTGTATACATATTTGTGTGTATACATATATACACACATATACATATATACATATATGTATGTGTGTGTCTACTGCACATGCAAGTGTATATATGTGTATGTTTATGTGTGTATATATGTATGTGCATGTATGCATATATATATTTCTGCATTTTTGCCACTAATTTACCAAAACGTATGAATATGTTTTCAGTAGATTTTCAGTTAATACTTTTGTTTATTCACTCACATTAAACTCATGGTAATACCATCCTGAAGAAAGTGTATAACATACTGATTGATTCATTCATTCATTTGTTCATTCATGGAGAAGTAGATACACGGAGTGTATAACATACTGATTGATTCATTCATTCATTTGTTCATTCATGGAGAGGTAGATAGAAGGACTTGACAACATTTTGTCTCTGGCAACATGATACTTGGTATTTACTAACTCAGTGATTCCCTTGACAATAGACAATATAAATCAGTATAGAACAAATGTTGTGTTCATAGTGTTTTAAGTGTAAATGTATATTCTTAAAACAGCAGAAAATATTTATAAGAGCTGCAAATACACATTTAAATTCCTTTTTTTTTTTGATGGGCGGTGGTGGTCCATGCCATTACTTCCACCACTTAGGAAGCAGAAACGGGCAAATCTTTTGAGTTTGAAGCTAGCCTGGTCTAGAAAGCGAGTTCCAGGACAGCTAGGGCTATACAGAGAAAGCTTGTTTCCAAAAACCAAAGGAAAAGAGAAAAAAGAAAAAGAAACTTCCTTTTTTCATTCCATTAAAAACATACACTTAGGCAATAATTTTAATTTGATTCCCTAAGAGTAAATTTTCTAAAATTCCCTAAAAGTAAGTTGTCTTTAACATAAGCACTGATAGCCATGAACATCCAACCTTTAGAACTGTCTTTACTCTTTGCTAAAGAGTCTGGTATATTATTTTTATTTTCATACCAGTCCAGTGTTTTTTTTTAAAACTGATCCCTTGATCATTTAAGAATATATAGCTAATTGTACAACTATTTCTGCAGTTTCCCATCCTGATAGAGTTTATGATCTTTTTATAGGGAAGGAGATTGCTGATTCCTATAATTTTGTTTGGTGTTTTCCTGGTTATTAAGAGTATTGCTTGTTTATTTATCCTCCTTTATTTTTATTTATAAATCCTTAGTTTCCTTTTGTGATTGAGATTTTTTTCCCTCTTCTCCTGTCTTTTTTCTTGATGGTGGTAAATTGTGTTATTTCATGCTTTTCTCTAATATAGTAATTTCTACTGAGCTGTCTCCCATTCATATTTTCAAATACTCGCCAGTGTTCTTCTTCCTGGCCAAATACTCCATACACACAAGCCATGTGCTTCCTCTCCACCTCACCTATGGCGGCAGCCTCCTTCCTACCTTCGCTCCTCCCATTCCCAATGTTCTCTTCTGGTCTCTCACTGCTTCCTTTCCAAGATCCTCTCTGTCCAAAGAGCCTATGAACCTTAGGGAAGTCCATTCAATTCACTCTCTAGGAGATTTGCCCTTTTAACGGTCAAACAGGAATAAGATTTTAGGCAAGATAACAAACATTTTGGGGATATGTGAGTCTTCTCATTTGAGCATCAACCAGACTAACCCCCAAGAGAAGAATGGGTTGTGAATGTGGGAATGGGAAGGGAAAAGGAAGAGGTGTGTGATCCAGTTGTAAAGTGATTATATAAATTGATTAATGAAAAAACCCTAAAACTGAAGTAACTGGAAAAGGTTGATTAAAAAAGTAGTAATATATGTAAATGTGTGTGTAAGCAAATATAATTATACTATTCTATATACATTTTTGTAGTATAATATTCTAGAGTCATTGTATCCTTTTGAACACAGTTTAAACAATGCACTAGCACTTTCGTAAACACTAGAGAATATTAGTGTACTAGTACATTCCTGTAAAAGCCAGAGAAAATCAGTGTACAATAAAAATATGAGTTATATTTTGTTTACCCTTTTAGAGAATTAAGGTCTTGCTACAAAAAAAGTTGGCTCCAATACCTTGCACTAATGATACAGGTTCTGCTAAATGAAGAATCCTGCCCATTTTACAGTGATTGGAGAACAATAAGAAGACAAAGTACAAGTCATTATAAAATGCATATTTTCATACCCCAAACATCAAGTATGGTATAAACCATTATATGTGACCATTTTGAAAGAGATTCTCACACTTAAAACCAACGTATGAGCATGTAATTAATGGATCTCTACAATTTACAAACTGCGCTGAATTATTTAGGGTGACCATCTATAGTGATGATTTAAAACATCTCATGAAAATGTTTCAGAAATGCTAACATAAAAGAAGTATTGAATCTGAATTGTAGGCAATCCATTATCTTACAAAATCAAAAAAATGTTAAATGATTTGGGCATGTAATGTATTTATACATTTGGAGGATTCTTCATCATCTCCATTCTATTTTTGAGTTGCATCTTTGGTTAATTATTGTCTGTCTACATTACATCTGGATATCACGTGTCCCCCCTTCTCCATGTCCTTCCCTCTCATCTCATCTCCTGTACCTTACTAACCCTTCCTACCCTTCTCAGAAAAGGGGAGACCTCACATGGACATCACCAACCATGACATAGCAAGTTGCATCATAATAGGCTCATCTTCCCATAAGGGTAGAAAAGGCGGCCGTGTTAGGTAATAGGGATTAAAGGCAGGCAATAGAATCTCCATTCTCTGCTTTTGTTGGCAAGAGAATATTTGGATTCAAATTTGCGAGAGTGTAATCATACAATTGAACTCTAATTACCTGTTGGTACTGCTTGTTTGAAGTGAACTTCACTACTTTCTTATTGGTCTATGACATCATGAATCTTTTGGTTCTAAAAACAACCTTTAAATGGATCTACCATGTGCTGTGGTTGATATAAAATATTGTCAACACTATTGTAGGTAGACGGACTGGTCTTTGTAATCTTTCTTTAGAAATGTTTCTGTGCATAATTAAACCTTAGCAAAACCATCTCACAATAGTGATTTCAAATCTATGATAGGAGACAAATGGTCACATCTACAAAACAATAATCTACTAAATAATAATATTAACCCATACTTGAACTTGAAGTTCAAACCTTGTATTTCAGAGAAAGAAGATTATAATAGAAAAAACTTCCTATAGTACAGTTCATAGGTCCCATGTTTCTTTATATTTTCCAATTCTGGACTTTTTGATCTGATTTAATAGTGAGAAGTTATTCTAGTTTATCATTGGTCTTTACTGAGTGGATTATAATTATCTTTAGAGTGTTGAAGCAGTATGATAGCAAGCAGGTTTATGTCATGAAAATTAATTTATTGACAAGAGAAAGATTTGTCCTCCTAAAGCCTTAATCCTATCTTCTCACAATGGATCCAAATGGCAATGCCTTTTCCCACAAAACACATACCCTCAGGTCTTACTATACTTCGTGTTTCCTCTGCTCCTCAGATATTCTCTTCTTAATGATTGTCTTGTAATTTTTCGACAGGGATCAAATTTGGGTTTTTTTGTGAGATATTTTTGTTGGCATTATGAAGTGTGGAATTAATGATTGAACAACAACATCACAGCATGTAGTGAATGTTAATAACAGCACTGCAGAATTAATAGAACAGAGGTGTAATATATTTATTAATAATCATGACAAATAAGGGAGTAGCTTCAGATTTAAAAGGATCTATAATGTATAATCCATGAAAAGCAGAAAGACTACCAACAAAATAAACTTCATATAGAATATATCTTAAACTTTCCAGTATTCTACCATAATAAACTATATCGAACATTATGCAACAGGCTTGTCTTAGCATAGATATTAGTACTATTATCCTGGATTAAATCCTTACATTTTAAAACATTATTTCTTTATTTAGTTTTTACATGTATTCTTTAGCACAACTAATCAATGGCATCAGATTAAAATAGCATGAAACAGTCTTTCTTATTTTATTTTCCAAATAATTATGTAATAAAAATATAGGGAGTAAGTTGTGGTAAAACTTTTCCAACTCCTACCAAGTATTAGGATTTCTGGTATGGGTTCTTTGAGAATAGCTATGATTTCAATATTGTTTAAATACTTACAAGCATTTTTCTCACTTAAAAACCATTTTTCTTAAATGAACTCTGGGATAGTAATTCCGTATCAAGATAGACTCTTATAGGAAATCTCTATGTGCTCTAATGTTTTAGCTTGTC
>CAJRSG010008439.1:0-10615 GCA_907169655.1 Acomys percivali
GAGAGGAGCCAGGTGTTGTGGCACATACCTTTATCCAGCGCTCTGGAAGCAGAGACAGATTTCTGTGAGTTTGAAGCCAAAATGATGTACAGGGTGAGTTCTGGGTCAGCCACAGCTACAGTGAGACTCCACCTAAGGAGCGGAGGGGGACAGCCACAGTTACAGTGAGACCCCCACCTAAGGAGTGAAGGGGACAGCCAGTTACATACAGTGAGACCTCACCTAAGGAGCGGAGGGGGACAGCCACAGTTACAGTGAGACACATCTAAGGAGCGGAGGGGGACACAGACCTGTGGGACTGTGCGCAATAAGGGTGTCTGTCTGACTTCTCTGGAGAGCTGTTTTATTTATGCTCAGTCCACGAAGGCAGACTTAGCAGGCTCACTCCACCTGATCTGGCAATCACAGATTTTGTAAGGAGCATCACATAGCCCTCAGGGAAGATTATATGCCCTACCTTTCCTCCTAAGGAACTTGGACCAGCAAGCACAGCAAATTCCTGCAAGTACCCAACTCTGTGCTGAGATCCTAGCCTCCAGCAAATTACCTTTGTACCTAGAAGTCATCCCCTCAATATTTAAGTCCTGTTTTCTCTGTGATAGGACCCCGTTACTGCGTGTAAATGAGCTGCGGGACCACTGTGTGTAGATTAAGTATCCTGCCACCCTTAGCCCTAGCAACTCAGACACGCTCACCCTCAAAACCCCTGCCCCTTGTCCTAGGGCTTATAAAGGCTTGCTGCGGGGACTTGTGCTCTCCTGTTCGCCATTCCCCACGAGGACCTCTGAGACTCCATTTATTCTGGCGGGAACCACTGCTAGAGGCCCAGTGGCCAGGCAGCGATGATAGCACTGTCTTTGCAGCTGCTGGGGTCTACTCCACAACCGCTGCTAGCCCTGTGCCGACCCCTGTGATGCACCACCAGGCCTGCCTGCCAGCGGTTTTGGCCATCCGCCTGCTTCCACTGCTGCGCTTGGCACAACAGCTCAAACATGACGCAACTTACATATGGCAGGACTGGAAAAAACTTGTTGGGGCTCAACATTGGCTCAAGAATGCTGTTTAATATTTATTCTGTATTGATAAGTCTGTCTTGGCACTAAGCAAATCCCTGTTACAATCTTCTCTAGCAGAGCACTGTGTGTTTTGTGAAAATGGTTGTTTATTTACTGCAATACTGAGTCATATAATTTTTTTTTTTTGAGACAGGGTTTCTCTGTGTAGCCTTAGCTGACCTGAAACTCATAGAGATCCACCTGCCTCTGCTTCCCGAGTGTGGGATTAAAGGCGTGCCCCACCACACCCAGCCCATATATAAATTCTCAATAAAAGCAGAAACCCCAGCACTCAGGAGGCAGAGGCAGGTGGATCACTGAGTTCGAGGCCAGCCTGGTCTACAAAGCGGGTCCAGGACAGCCACGGCTACACAGGGAAACCCTGTCTCGAAAAACCAAAAATAAAAATAAAAAATAAAAAAATAAAAGAAACTTTCTTACCTTTAAAAAAAAAAAAAAGCTTTAACACTTGGTATGATCATAGGTCACAGACGTGTGGAACTTCCAAGTCTCCACTGCTGTCTGAAACGTGCAGTTTCATTCTACAAAGCGAAGCTGTGACACCCCATGGAAAACTCATTTTCCACCTCCCCTGGAGAGACCGGGCACTTGGCCTAGCAGCCTTGGCCTTGGGCCTCACCCTAAAGTGCCCAGCTGCCCCTGAGGTAGGCAGTGCCTGGGCCAGCTGGCTGCACAACAGTAGCAACCACTTAAGTAGCAGCACTGCACGTGGGCGGCAGGGCTTCTGTATAATTATATGGACATCAAAGGCCATGCTTAATTTTTAAATTTCTGACATATTTTAACAGTTGAAAGAACCCAACACAGTATCCTGTTAAATCGTAACCTTAGGATACACCTGCATCAGTTCTTAGAAGAGCAAGTGAAGCCCCGTGTATCCATTCTGATTTTACCAGCGCCGCATACCCAGAGAACATGGAACCGTGCTTAGCACATGTCATCTCATTTTATAACTTTACACTCAGTTCATGCCTTTTGAATCAACAGAAAGTTGTGCAAAACATTAACTATCATACATGAGGAATGTTTACATGACACCAGTCCCAAGACCATACATGCATTTCGTTACTGCTCCCCCCACCGTGAGGCCCGTACTACACTCCACGTTCAGATACAATGAAGCCCAAACCAGTGGAAGTGATGTGACCACCTCTAATAAGCTTAAACTTTACACAACGGCGTACTGTATACAGCTTGTGCAGCTCAGTGCAGCTGGAGGACATAACTCTTCCACAGTCACTGTTTGGTCGTGGTGCTGCTGCTGCAGGTGCCTCTTGCTTCAGCACCCCTCCCACGTGAGGGTTATGGGCACAGACCACCAGTGAGGACCGTGCATCCCTGCAGTCCTGTGCGAGGAAGCAGGGCTCTGCCCGTTCCACCAGCTCAGCACTGCTGCAGTGAGTTGACGACTCAAGGTTCGCCACACTGACCCAGGTAAAGTCTCAGGAACATAGTCCATTCAGCGGCTGCACACCGTGGTCTGACAGTTCAGTAAGGATGGGACTTACCACACTGACCAGGAGACCAAGAGGCCACCTGACACCCACTCCTCCATGGGCCTGGGCCCATGTGCCTGTCCTCATTCCCACCTCAGCCGCTCAGGCAGTGCAGAGAAAGGCCGTGCTCAAAGAAGTCTGTGCTTTCCAGGCCAAGCTCAAGTTTAAGATAGACACAGTTGCTAAGCCGACCAGAGGCTGTCGGCCAGCACTGCATGGCGCCTACCTAGCAGCTGTGTACTTCTGAATGGGACTCTCACCTGACCTGAGGCCCGTCTGACTTAGAGCTAAATTCCTCCAGAGAGGCAATTTTAAAATGCAGATTTCTAACTGCACTTCTTACTAATGAGTGCTCTGTTTGCATGTCTGGTGCAAGTCAAGTCAGCATGGAACCCCTAGACTACAGGTTGCTGTGAGCAGCCAGCCGTGTGGGCACTGAGAGCTGCACCCAGGCAACAGCAACACAAACACCAGAGTGGACTCATTTTCCCAGCTTGGAGAAGCAAAGCAGTGTTTTTTGTTTGTTTTGCAAAATCTGTCAGCAAAAGCACCAAGCTCAGCTTTCCTATGTGCCTCTGCAGTAACCAGCACCACTGGGAGCCCGTGACCCCAGCAGTTAAGGTCTGGGCCTCAAAGGAGATGGAAGCAGAGGGGAGTGCAGCAAGGTCTCAGGGGACCCCTGACTGAACTACTACTGTGTAACACCTCTGTAGAGACTGCGACCAGACAGCTCACTCTACTCCACCCAAGGGACTCTATACTACCCGCTAAAGTCACTAGACAAGATCCTATCTCCTCTGCCTGTGTCCTTTCCCAATACATCAGCATGATCAGCATGGCTCACTCCCACCCAACTCCCTTTAGCTTTTCCGTCAATTATAGTTTTTGTTTTCTTGAGATGAGGTTTTCCTACGTAGCCCTAGATGTTCTAGAACTCCTAGGAACGCCACTGCCTTCCAACACCTAGCACTAGTTTAGTTTTCATTCTTCAACAGTACTTCCTGGGCAGCCTGTTTAAAATTACAATCCACATCTAACCAGATTTTTTGTCACTCTACTCTGATTTACTTTGTCCTCAACACCTACCAGAATATGATCTAACTCAGTAAGTGACTATAGAGATCACTGGCACATGATGGGGGGGGGCAGGGTGCTCACAGCAGAAATGATGTCTTAAGGCTGCCTGCCTAGATCAAGCACTAGAGCCCAACACACTGTCCTTTTCACTTGTCAAAACCAAGTGAGCTGAAGGCCCAGCAAGAGCTCCCCAGGACACATGTTCTTGGTGCTATTGCTTTTAAAGTCAACACCAGAGGCACCAACACAAGGCAAACCTCAAGAGGAACTGCGGGGCCAAATGGCCTCTTCCCAGAAGACACAGCGTACCAGCCCGCGGAGACGTGCTTTTCTGTCACAAACAGCACGTTATCCAAGGAGATGTGGCTGTCCCAGTCCTGGGCTAGACCTGGGTTTGACCCTCTGTGGACTCCAGAGAAGTGATCTTGTCCAGCACCACTGTTCAGCAGGTAGACTGAGGAGTCACTGAGTTTCTAAATCACTAAAATTCTACACCAAGAACCCCCAAACCAGAAAGGCCTGGGCCTTTGCAAAGTTCTTCCCAGTACCTACCACTAAGGTTCTCTAGAACTGTAACCAGGAACCATCCCCACCCCCACTGTCACCAGGGACCCCAGGCTAATCTCTAACATGGTTTTTCATATGACGAGCCAGATTAGAAGACCACCTGAAGGTCTTCCCACACACTTTGCATTTGAAGGGCCTCTCTCTAGTGTGAAATCTCCTGTGGCTAATGAGATGTGAATGTTTGCTAAATGTTTTGCCACAAACGCTGCATTTGTGGTAGTGTCCGTTAGCGGGTGCACTCTGGAGCATAACGAAGCTGGGGCTCTTGTCAGAAGGCTTCTCACATGCTCTACGGGGCTGCTTTCCACTTAGTTTTAATTCTTGAATATTTAATCTTAAATTGCGAGAGTAAGATAAGCCAGGCCTGTCTGAATGCAGGCTCCATTCAGACTGCAGTGTTCTGCTGTTTCTTCTCTGGTCAACAGAATGGGCATGGATCCCAACAAAATCTGTGTTGTGCCACTGAGATTGAAAAGCTCTCTCTGTAGCGTGCGTCCTCTGGTGATTAACAAGACGATAGTTTCTATCAAAAGATTTTTCACACAAGTTGCACTTGAAGCGTCTCTCTCCAGTGTGTACTCCCTCATGGTCTAAAAGGCTTCTTTTGCGTGTGAAGGATTTCCCACATTCTCCACACCAAAAGGGTTTCTGACTACTGAGGGTTTTTGACTCTAAATTTGAAGTCTCTTTCCTTTCATGATACGCATACCGCCAGGACAAAGAGTGTCCCCTCTCGTGTCGAGAGAGATTGGAACTCCACCGGAAGGCTTTCCCACACTCCCTGCACTTATAGGGCTTCTCCCTAGTGTGAACTCTCTCATGAATGAGAAGGAATGACAGGTTGCGGAAGGTTCTGCTACAGTATTTACATTTGTTAGGCCCGTCTGTGTCGTGACCACTCCGAGGAATGTGAAACGCTGTGTCTTGACTTTTTAGGCCACCTGCAGGCTTTCTTTTAGCAGCATGATGCTTCATATGCAGAATATAAGAAGATCTATAGGTAAATGCTTTCCCGCAAGCACTACACTGGTATGGTTTCTGCCCTGTGTGAATCCTCTGGTGCTCAATGAGTGATTTCTTTTGTGTAAAAGTTTTCCCACAATTCTGACATGGAAAAGTTTTCTCCACAGTAGAGAGAACCTGAGACTGACTGTGATTCTGCTTTAAACCTTCTCGATATTTCTCTTGTTTACAGAAGTCTTGTTTCTGGTGCATTCTCTTATGACGAGATAAGTTTGACTTCCACCGAAAGGCTTTCTTACACCTGGTGCATCTGTAAGGCTTCTCCTGCGTGTGAAGCCTTTGGTGGCCGCAAGCGTAGGACTTACAGCAGCAGTCCTTCCTGCACTGGCTGCAGTCCTTGCCCTGCTCTGTCCCGTACTGGCTGCGATCCGACGTGCAGGGGAGGCCTCCTCTGAACTGCCTGGATTCCACTTTCTGTTCAGTGTGGGTTTTCTCATGCAGACGATAGGCTGACCGACGTTGGAAAGCTTTCTGACAAAAACTGCATTTATACGGCTTCATTCCAGTGTGAATTTTCTCATGGCGCACACAGTTTGAGCGCCACCTGAAGGCTTTCTCACACACCCTGCATTTAAACATTTTCTCCTGACTATAACACATCTGACGACAGTCAAGATGGGAGCTCTGACTGAAGGCCTTCCCACATGTGTCCTTTCCACTCTCTTTCAGTCCAGCACTCTCATATACACCAAACCCCTCAACTATGTCTCTGAGCCCTTCCCCATATGTCTTGTTATAATGGTGTGACCTTTTTCTGAAGCTTCTGTCATGGCCATGTTTAAAGGCCAGCATTTTCCTAGGCACACTCACACACTTAACATGTCTTACATCAAGAGCATCACTGCTCTCCAGTACCCCAGGTTCTCCTCCTGGCCTGTGACTAATGTCGGCTCCTTCCTTCATCTCTCTCACTTGTACAGGGCCTCCACAGAGCTGCTGTTCAAAAGATTCTTTGAGCCCTGTTCCCTCAGAAACACTTGTCTTGAGACATACTGACGCCACAGCAAAGGTCTCTGTGGATTCTGAAGGGTCCTGTTTCAAGATGAACTTGCTTGGCTTAATTTGGAGCGCACCTTCTGGAATAAAGCAAACACACACACAAATGTACTTTCCC
This sequence comes from Acomys percivali, assembly GCA_907169655.1. Lineage (NCBI taxonomy): Eukaryota > Metazoa > Chordata > Mammalia > Rodentia > Muridae > Acomys > Acomys percivali. The sequence continues at coordinate 6,354 of CAJRSG010008439.1, forward strand.
TCCATGTTTGAAACTGGAAAAGGCAACGATGAACTACAAAATAAAATTCTTGGCAGCAAGAATCTTGCCAGACTGTCATTACCTTTTTACAAAACAGTCAAGGATAAGACAAAGTCAACAAAGAGTGTCCACATGACAGGAAAGGGGAAAACAAGGCCCAGATACAACAGCAGAGGGACACGGAACTGAATCCATATGGTGCAGGGAAAAGAGCTAAGGAAGAATGTTCATAGCAAGACAGCAGAGGAAAAAACCATGGCACAGGAGCACCACACTCAAAGCATGGCACTCCAAGGAGGGACTGGCTGAAAGAGCAGGTGTACCAAGCTCATCATAGGAAAGAGAATCAAACAGTGAAAAAGAACAGAACGGAATGGAAGCCTCGAAGACTAAGCTGGATGGATACAGGTAATGCAGGTTAGCTCAGGCACACAGGAGCATGGCAACTGCGTGGAGAAGAGGACAGGCCTATGATGAGTAGGACTGACGTAAGATGGCAGGGCGGGGCAAGGCTGGAAAGAAATGGCCGACATAGGCCAAGCAGGATGGAGGGGCCCGGGGCTAAGGGCAAAGAGCAAATGTAAGAGGGCAGGACATGGTGGGTTTTATAGAGCTCACCTTCCAGGGTAGCATCTGAGTCCCTCTTAAGATGAACTGTGCAGATATTCACGCCCCACGGCTTCCTTGCCTCCAGCCAGGAGATGAGAGCAGGTTTGGGAGGTGACCTCACTGCAGAAAAGAAGGACTGGAATGTGAAAGACAGGCCACACAGAGCTGCTCCCTAGGACCTGAAGTCCTGAGAGAACAGAGAAGGCCAAAGAGACAACGGGAGGAGGCTGGCACAGGGTTGGCTGGACAGCCACTTCTGACAGGCCTAAGCCAGCAGCTCTCAGGCTTCCTGATGCTGCAATTCCTTACACAGTTCCTCATGTCGTAGTGACCCTCACTGCTATCTCATAATTGTAACTCTGCTAGTTATGTATGAACCGTAACATAAAGAGTTTTGGGGACAGACCTTTGCTAAAGGGGTTGCAACCCATAGGTTGAGAACTGCTGCCCTAAGCAGAGAGGTGAGAGACTGAGAAAAGCCACAGGCAAAGGAGCTTCAAGAATTCTCCAGAGGCGGACTGGAAAGATGCCTCACCAGTTAAAAGGCACTGGTTGTCCCTCCAAAGGATCTGGCTCGGTTCCCAGCACCCACATGGCAGCTCACAACCATCTGTAGTCAAGGTCCAAGGCATCGGCTGCCTTTTTCTGACCTCCACCAACATTCTAGTCCATGTTGGCACCATGTCCTTGTGACCTGTGCACAGTTCACCCTTGTTCATTCGAATGCTGGTTCCTGCACCCTGCTCTCAGGGTCAATCCAGACACCGCATTGTGATGTTTATTCTAAGTATCTCCAGGTTCAAGTCTGTGTGACATGTCTCATTTGTTCTCTGTGTTGTCAATAAAAACAAACTGCCCATGCCGAGCAGTAACAGACACTAGGGTGGGGCACTCTGGCTGAGTGAGTGGGAGGAGAGCGAGAAGGAAGGAGAGGCTGGAGCCATGAGGAGAGACTGGGAGGCATCAAGAGAAATGAACCAGGCCTAGGGGATGATTTGAAAGCAAGTACAATGTGGGAAATCTGAATGGAAAGAAACTACACTAGCATGGAGGTTTAGGATGGAGTAATTACTGCGCAGCATTGTGCTGTAGGCTAATTAAATACATCCTGATCTCTCTGTGTAGTTATTTGGATATAAAGCTGGTTAAAGGAGTAACCACTAACTTCACTAGGATAATAATTCAGTATTAAATATTAATAATCCTTTGACACAGTGCACAGATATGTGTAGGCAAAATACCCATACACATAAAGTAAAACGTCTCATAACAACAACATCGATAACAATGATCGACACTCTTCAGAGGTAAGAAGCATACGACTACTCAACTGGCTGTATCAGTTAAAAACATCTGTATGCGGCTGGAGAGACGGCTCAGAGGTTAGGAGCACTGTCTGCTCTTCCAGAGGACCTGAGTTCAGTTCCCAGCACCCACATGGTGGCTCACATCCATCTACAATGTGTTCTGACACACACACACACACACACACACACACACACACACACACACACACATATATGAAGAATATTTATTATTGTTGTTGTTAGATGAATGCCTAACAACACAGAACTTGAGGCAGCCTTAGTCTTTTCAATAACCCACACGACAGACATCACCGTCTCCATGATTCAAGAGGGAGAGGTTAGTGACAGATTACGTAATAAGGTTGGTGGTTACAGAGCCAAAATCTAAGGCGAGGCCCCTTTCTACACATTTAAAAAACAAGGGCCGGTGAACGTGGCTCAGTTAGGTAAAGGCACCTACAGCCAAGCCTAGCCGGAGTTTGATTCATAGGATCTACATGGCAGCGCAGAGACCACTCTCACCTGCTCTTCTCTGACACATGAGCCCTATCATACAAGCACCCACACACATACAATCCATGCACACAAATAAGCATTTTTTTAGGAGAAAAAAAGAAAAAGGCAGAAGTGGAGGCAGCTGGGGATACTGAAGACCCACCCACAGAAGCGACGTTCCTGTAGTTCTCCAGCATGACATCCCGGTAAACATTGCGCTGGGACGAGTCCAGACACCCCCACTCTTCCTGAGAGAAGGTCACCTCCACATCGTGGAAAGTCAAAGCTTCCTGAAAACAAAACAAAGCAAAACACTGACATGGAGCTGATCCACAGCCCTTAGCTGTCAGGAGGGTCACGGGCCTGACGGAGTCGACACTGGATACATTTGACAAAGGTAAAAGACCATCACTCTGCAGGGAACTGTGACAAGCCAGGGCGAAGAGAGGTGCACTATGCACTAAGGCAGTAGTGCGTCAGACACCAGGGAAGACGCAAAGCCCCCGGGCCCGCCTACACTGCGCCCTCAAGGCTCGCCGGCTGTTACCTGGTAGCCTGTGCCCTCTTCTGTCTGGAAACCGGCAGGCACTGAGGCAGCGGGGGAACCTGAAGGAGAGAAGAGGCATGAGAGAGGCACCCAGCCCTGGACACCCGTAAGGCCTACTCTCCTAGAGAACCTCTGGACCTACAAGGAGGCAGACTGCTATTCACGATACACAATATGTCCACAGTGTCTGTGGGGACCAGGAAAGGGAGAGTGGGACAGAAGCCACCAGACATAAATCACAGGAGCCGTCAAGACAACATGGAGCTAGGCCACAAAAGGTGCTTGTGAGAGAGCAGATGGTAACACAGGAGGCACGTCACAGAGCTAGGGACGAGGCAGGGAGTACCAGCTTGCTCAGCCAGGACGTCACAAACTGCTAGTCCATGTGGAGGCTGCTCGTGGTCGTCCAGAGCAGAGCTGTTCTTGAGACGTGGAGCAGGGGACCATGTCTGTGCAGGCTGCAGAGCCCCGGTGCCTATCCAATGCACATCTGGATTCTGAGCAAGGCTTGGGTCCTGGCAAGAAGAAAATGTTATAAGAACATTCGGAATGAGAAAGCAAACTCGAAGAATGCTACATGGCTGATCTGTAGAGAGGTGGGCGACCAAGTCCTTTAATCACTTCCTGGCAGAAGGGACCCAGAGAGGAAGGCGATGGAGCAGCTTTCATGCCTTGGCCTCTCTCCCGAGGAGAGTAGACAGGCTCCCACCTCACACAGAATGCACCTGGCAAGTCAGTCGTGGCAACCCCCTCATGCCCCAGAGAAACCTCCCGCGTCTACACTAGTTGACCCCTGGTCTAAAGGTGAGAAGTGAAAGGAAACAAAACGAACAACCATTCACAGTGGATCCAGATGAGCACGCTGACGTGAGCAATGGCCTCAGGGAAAGCACACTGAAGTATGCAATGGCCTCAGGGAAGCAGGCTGATGTGTGCAACGGCCTCAGGGAAAGCATGCTGAAGTGTGCAACAGCCTCAGGGAAAGCACGCTGAAGTGTGCAACGGCCTCAGGGAAAGCACACTGAAGTGTGCAATGGCCTCAGGGAAAGCACGCTGAAGTGTGCAATGGCCTCAGGGAAAGCACGCTGAAGTGTGCAATGGCCTCAGGGAAAGCATAGTGAAGTGTGCAATGGCCTCAGGGAAAGCATAGTAAAGTGTGCAATGGCCTCAGGGAAGCACACTGAAGTGTGCAATGGCCTCAGGGAAGCACGCTGAAGTGTGCAATGGCCTCAGGGAAAGCATGCTGAAGTGTGCAATGGCCTCAGGGAAGCAGGCTGAAGTGTGCAACGGCCTCAGGGAAAGCA
>CAJRSG010008441.1:0-13322 GCA_907169655.1 Acomys percivali
TCTCTCTCTCTCTCTCTCTCTCTCTCTCTCTCTCTCTCTCTCTCTCTTCATTTCCCCCACCTCTCTCATACTGCTCCCTCCCTGTCTGTGCTTTTGAACTCACTTTCAGTGTTTGAAGACTTCCATGTTCTGTTCATTGTAATTGACCTCTCACAGCCTGCAGTACACACATCCCAATGTTTTAATGATATAAATAGCACCCAACTCCCTGTTTTATAGTGGATACACAGATTCTCAGAGGCCATTAACTTGGCTGGAACCATGTAACTCTTGATGGTAGACTTAAGGTTTGACTTCATCTTTTTCTGGATAATTTCTTGCTATAAAATGCCATGGTAGCACAGAATGTTTGTTTATATTTTAGAAAAGCACTCAGTCGTTTCTCTTTGTGGTGTGGGTCACATGACCTTTTGTGAAAGAGGCAAGAGTGACACAAATAAGCATGTCACAGATGAAGAAATTGGACTCAGAGAGCTGAAGTTACTTGCCTAAGAGTCACATGTTCATCACATAAAAGAATAAAGATTAGCATGTCATTTGTGTGTTTCAAATCCAAAGTGCTTGGGTACCCAGTGAACTCACTGGTGTGAAAATGCAAAAATTGCCAGGTGTGGTGGCACACACCTTTAATCCCAGCACTTGGGAGGCAGAGGCAGACAGATCTCTGTGAGTTCGAGGCCAGCCTGGTGTACAAAGCAAGTCCAGGATAGCCAAAGTTACACCGAGAGAACTTGTCTTGAAAAACCAAAACAAAAAACAAAAACAAAAACAAAAAGCAAAAGTTAATGAGCATTTATCTGGGACTCTTTCCTTCTACTCTCATGCTTAGAAGCAATGACAAGCAAGGTTGCCAGGCTTGCTTTTCTACAGCAGGTCCTGAGATCTCTGCCAATCATTTAACCTTTTGAATTTCAGTTTTTCTATTTGGGAAATGAAGAGCCTAACCTTCCCAAAAAGGTCAGCTATTTTAAATACAAATGAATCAATGTCTGTGGATGGATGTTATATATTTAACACATCATTGTTTTATGCAACTTAATTTTCAGAAAACTGTAAGTCATAGTGCCATTTGTTCTTTGATTCAGAAATTGAATCTACATAAGAACACAATGTACAAATTTAGGCCTATATGAGAATGGGTTGCAACTTAACATGCAGAACTAGGTGAATAATTAATAAAGAAAATTAGGACAGTCCCAGTGTGGATGTTGTCCACTGGACCAATCCTTGAGGAAATTCAATATGTTAAACAACATGGGATCTCTGAGGTCTCAAATTAATGAGAGAAAGAAATAAATACGTGGATTTTTGCCTAGATGCATGACTGCCCAGCTAATTTTCCTTAATCATGAATGCAATAACGTTACTTACTAATATCTTATTGTTACCAATGTTCAGATGCAGCCTCATTTAATATACCTACATCACAACACTTAGCCCAATGTTTACAACATACTGACATAAAATATTAACGAAGGGAAGATGTGACACTCCAGGAGCTCAGCCCTTTAGGCATTGTGCTTCATGACTACTTTAGTCTGACATCAGACACGAGACTGGCTATGAGAATGGGTGTTACAGGAGGAAGTGGTCAGCACAGGAAGGTGGTACTGACAGCCACACACTTACACTAGGTACTGGAGGTAGCTCTTGCCTTTACCATTGGAAATCTCACAAGATGAGAAGGTATGGTAGCAATATCTATAAGGGAACACCTTCAGTATTTCCTAGAGTACTGGCTGCAAGGTCTCTGTTTAGAAATTTGAAGCCTAGATCCTCAGGAAGTAGCATGGTCTCTGTGCAGAACTTCAGGATCCATCAGCATACATGGCAGCTTAGTGGACGTCTGAACAAAAGTATTTTTCCGTATCCTGAAAGAACAATCCCCTTCCTCCAGCTCCTCCTAACTCAGACAATAGGGTGGCTTCATGCAGCTTGTGAGGTCGGGTGACCTGCTAGCAACCCTCGTAGGACTATTTGAATGCTGGGTTTAACTCTTCTTGAACTGTCAACCTGCATTGTTTTAAGAGTCCAATTTTAAGTAACAAATCACTTTGATCTAAGTTGGATATTAACAAAACTGATCTGATTACAAGGAGATGATTCATTTCCTCTTACATAACCATTGGGAAACCACCGAAACATGTGATTAGTAAAGTGTTTTATCTTAGCAACTCTTCAACCACTTGGGAACTAAGGGGTTAGGAGTGGGTTAGACTTTGTATAGAGAAAGGTGATTCATAAAGATTTCATTTTTTCCTATGTGTAAATAATTAAGGGCAATAAAACATACTTATGTCAAAGGCATGAAGTGCAGGGTAGTTGGTGATATGGGAACCACAAGGCACTGCTGATAAAGAAAAGGCACTGGGAGAAAAAACTCACAGGGAAAAGAGAGCCCTGTATCACAGCACTGACACTTCCCTTCCTCTTGCAGAAGGAAGAAGTCCAAAGAAGAGCGTATGGGGTGGAGAAAGTCCAGTTTAGGCATGAACATGATAGCGTACTCCAACGTTCCTGTCAGTGTCTGTGATTGTCACGAACTTCTGTAAAGTCTGCAGGTTTTAAGAGTAAGTTCAAAAATAAAAAGAAATAATTTTAGGCAAGAGAGGGCAATCACAAAATTAATTATCTCATTTACACAGAAGCATGCCTAGTAACTTGTCAGGACCTGGAGACTCATGGGGCTTGACTTAACCCTTCATGGAACTTTTGGTAGCGTAAAGCCTAAAGGGTTTCGCCACATTCAACTGACAGAAGTGACCTTGAGGATGAACACTATGACAAGCTGGGAAAGCAACCCCAGACAGTACAGAGGTGGGAAAGCACTCTGATATTTTCCTGTTTTAAGATGTTGGTGCACTCTCTTCCTACTCCACTTTAAATGGTATCTACCACCCCTTTCACCAGCTGGGATTCTGCCCTTGTATTTCATCACTCATTTCTCCATCCTCACCGAGGACGCCACACAGATTCTACAAACGTCCCTCTAGGGTCATCGAGATCCACTTTCCCCTCTCCTGACAAAGTGAAACTGGATGGCTGACCCTCGGCAAACGCTTCTTCGAAATAGTACTTGACTCATTTACTCAGCTCTCTGTTCGCAGAAAAGCATGAAGCCCTGGGAAAGCTCAGGGGCTATCTCTCCTTTGACCCTGCAAACTGCTTCATAGATAGGATCACTAGGCGACCTTAAACAGGTGTCTACATTTCAGAACCTCAGACTTCTATGCGGACTGGATGGGATATCGATATTGCTGTATGCTTCTTTTTCAAAATTTATTTTTATTTTTTTTATTTTTACATATATATTTATATCACTACACATATATACAATAAGCTACCTACAGCAAGAAGAGCCACAAAACAACCAGGAATTATATAAATGTTACCTTCATAGTGTTTTGGCTATTTGCCTTTGGCAGCCTTGAAGAAAACATCTTTCCACTCTTGGTGAGTCAAAAATTTGAATTTAAATTAATATCTATCCTATCTAATCTCTACCAACTTAAAACCTCTATTAGACCTAAAAACTTTTAACCCCTACATAACTAAGAGTAATTGCAAGACTAAATTATCTGGTCTTCAATCCCTTCAGAGACTTGAGAAGGAATAAAATTCATTACTTGAGTAAATAGGAAGTGCAGGTTCTTTTTTTTTGTATCATATATAAAATTTATTATGTTTAGATATACTCTCTCCATCCATAGCCTCTCCATGACTTTCACCAGCAAGGTATTTTGGATTTTGTCAAATTTTTTTTCTGCTTCTAATAAAATAACAAGTGATACCTATATTTGAGTCTATTTTGTGATGGATAGTGTTTATTAATATATATTTGAAGTTCTGTTCAGGAAGTTGTCTCCTGTGCAAATGAGCTCAAGGCTCTTCCCCTTTTTTCTTTTCTTTTTTTTTTTTTTTTTTGTAAAAAACAAAAAAACAAAAAACAAAGCAGGTTCTTAAATAATCAACGTTTCCCACACTTTTAGATTTCTCACACTTCTTCCTCTACAACTGATATAGCAGTACACTCACTGCTTCAATGCCCACCTAAGCAGAACCCGTTTGAAACAGTAGAGTAGGCATCAAGGACTAAGTCAGATTTCCAGACTAGATGCCTAACTGTATTTTAATGTGCAGCCTATTCCTTCTCAGTGTGATAGGTAGATCCACTTTTGCTTTGTTCTGGTAATAGGAGTCTGGTCCTGCTACAGTTGTCCCATGTCCCTTTTGTGACGTTACCACCAGACGGTGACAGGAGAGTTGCTGACAAGCCTCTGCTAATGAGCACTCCCTGATTTGTACATGAGTAAATTAGCTTAGTGAGATTCCTGCTGCAGTACAGGAAGCTCTCTGAATCTTACATGGCTTTGTATAATCCTAATCTGATCTATTATGTGGAGAGCAAAACCACAAGTCAGGCCATCACCTTATTTCAAAGCAGTGTGCCGTATATAATCTCTATGTGCAATACTGTGCAGAGAACAATACAGGAAGTAGCATCCCTGACAGCTAAATCACTGGGATCCAATGTCATCAATTAGAATACTTGGGCCTCTGAAACATGTTTTGTGTTGTTTTATTTTTTTTAGATTATAATTACATTGATCCCTCTTCCCTTTCTTCCTATCAAATCATCCCATATACCCTTTAATGTTCAGTGCTGTTCAATTACATGCTCACAGTGAACAGAAACCAAAACCCAGATCACATAATTAGTATCCAAGGGCAGTGAGGACAATGTTAAAGTTGTACTAAACAAACAGCTTCCATTTCCTTCACTCCCTTGACATTCATTTCCTATTCTTTATATATTAAATGTTGCAATTCTATTTATGTACTGTGTGTGTTTGTTTGTTTGTGTGTGTGTGTGTGTATGTGTGTGTGTGTGTGTTTGTGTGTGTGTGTAAAACAGCATGCACGTGGAAGACAGAGGATAACTTACAGGAATCCATTTTCTCCTACCGTGTGGATACCAAGGATCAAATTAAGGTGTTCAGTCCGGACAGTAAGAGCCTTTACTCACATAGGCATCTTGCTGGCCCTTATTTTCCTAACCTAATACAGAACATCTACTTGAAAAAAATATATAATAAATTTAAGGCACTTATTAATTTACAACTGCAAATTTTAAATACTCTGTGTTTTCAAAAGATTTTAACATTGCTTGATTCAATGCACATTCTTTGGTTATGTGAATAGTATGTATATTGTTATTATTTATAAGGCTCTTCAAATGCCTCATGGTAACTTTGTAATGAATGCTGTCAGCATCTTAAAATTAGCTGCATTGATTCCTGCCCCCATTTTAGCAGTACTTGGTGGTCATTTCCAGCGCTTCCTAAAACCCTGAGCTGGGCTGAAGTGGGTGAGCACAGCGGGAGTTCATTCTCTAGTGTACTGAGACCATCCTAAACACAATGCGGTTTTGAGAGAGATGTTATGTTTTGAACAGTGCCAGGTAAGCTGTCAACACTCAAAAGATAAATTACAACAATAGTGTGTAGAAGGCCGTTCAGGGAAAAACAAGTGAGATGTGTAACCGGTTATAGGGCTGATTTATGGGGGTTTGTAAAGTACAAAAAATGAGGAGCTTGGTGAAAGAATACTAAAGAGGGTGATGTTGATAACTGTTCATATTTTTAAAACCTAAGTATGCTGAAAAGTAAAAGTGCATAGTATTCACCAAGTAAGATAATGATGATAGTCACTACTAGTTTCTATTTCGTTAGTACAATTTTCAAAAAAAAAAGTCTCTCATATCTTAGAGGATAATTAAGCAGTTTAGAAATCCTAGAAACTTACAAAACATTTTTGTGGAGAAATAAGTTTATCTTAGGAAAATTATCTAATAATGATTGTTATTTATTTATTCATCTACCTTTTTTGCTGTGCTGGGAAATAATTATGCATGCAAGCAAAAGGGTCCCTCTTTAAGATCTTTGCTATTCCCCCCACCAACATATATTTTTATTAAGAAAAATGGATACTGAACCACCAAGAAAAGGTGACTCTGAACACTGTGCTGCACAGCGCTGCAAATGTGGAAAGTCAGGGCAGTGGGAGTGCACGCTGTCCACACTGCCCCCTCTGCAGTCTCTCATGTCCCTTATCTGTAAATAAAGTAAGAAAGGGAAGCTTCCTGCACTTTGTACAAATCTAGCAATCACCATGACTACAGTGTTCCTTTAAATACCATGCACATGTGTGAAGGTAAGAGAGGTTCCTAGTGAATCAGACTTACAAAATAGTAGTGAGAACTCACCAGCTGCTTTCTATTTAGCTATCAATAAAAGCAAAGAGGTGCTCCCTGGACCTCTGTCACTAAACGTGAACATGTTCTCCACAGGACACTTTCATGCAACATAGAGATACAGCATTTGTTATCCCATGAACCTGGGACAATGGGTGATGCTATTTTAGCAATTATTTAATAGAAATTACATTACAATTTGTGTAATCTTTTCAAATATTTTCCTAAATAAAAATTATTGCATCACATTCTTTTCCTATTTATAGTTTATACAGGACTGTTAAATGTATGAGCATCATCCTTAAGATTAAAAAGAAAAACACCCTTTAGATATACTTTTAATTAAGACATCCTAAGTGGGATTACTACTTCTCAATGCTGTTTAAGTAAACCACATACTCAGTCACCATTATGTTTTAAGCTCTAGGCCTGCCCTTCTAGGCTCCTTGTTAAACTTCTGAGTTCAAAGCACCCAAACTCTTCCAACAAGTTGTGATCTGTCTTATAGAAAGAGATTTATATGCTTGAGGGATAATATATTAGATTAACTAGTTCAGGTTCAATTTTTTATTTACAATGGATAGAAGTTTCTACAGGCTATTTTCTCCTTTCCATGTATGCAGCTGTGCCCGCACCAACACATGCCCTTGACAACTGGTATGGAACTATGAGCATCCACTTAGCTTTTATAGAGTCACTCAGTATGTTCTTTGGAAGGTGTAGAAGGTAAAAGGCTGCCCTAGTCCTCACATTACATGGCCTCCTAGTTCCTCTTTCACTGTATTCTGGGCAGAGAAAGATGCATTTGCAAGTTACAGTGGTTATTCTAGATGTCCACTGTCACAAGCTTTTCAACTCTAAACTGTTCTTGGATAGCACCTGGTAGCTTATGGAGCCAATGAAGGACCTATAACATTAAATACATGTAAAGACACACGGAAATGTTCTGGAAAGGTTTCACTTAAGATATTTAAGGCCCAGCTTCTAATGTTAGCACTGTAAATGCCTGTGAAATAGACACTGAGTTGCTATACTTGGTTTCCCTTTTCTCTGCAACTCTACTCACAACTTTGAATTTCTACAACCCACATCTCCAGTTAGCAAGGAAAGAAGGAGCATCCCACACTGTGGATTAGCTCACACAAGGAAGACCACAGTGGAATAAAAAGACAACGCAAAAGAGAATGACAGTTCAAAATAAGTAACTATCGTTTGGGAAGAGTCTAACAGAAACTGAAGCGTTGTCAACATTTCTGAACATTCTCTGTAGATTAGCACTGTGACTATGCGGTATGGATGCCTTGTGTCTGATTATGCCTGTGGCATTTCCACCCTTAATTACATGGGAAAGAATTAACTATAAATGTTTCTCTGTTGCCTGGATGCTGAAATGGTCTTTCCAAACATTTTCATCTTCTCTTTCCTCTGAAACACCTTGCTATTTTATTTCTACTCATCTTCTGAGCCTTCAGGCTTCTTTGTTTCTTCTTTCCTCTCTAATAGCCATGCACGAAGACATCTTACAGATCACCACACAGCTTTCATAACTTTAACTTCTACCATTGCCTACCTAGAGGAACATCTTTTCTAGGGACCATGACTGAGACACACAGTAGGACCAGAAGCCACTCTTTCAGAGTCTTCATGGTCAGTGTTGTCATTTTGAAAATGATCCACTTATCCATTCATTCAAAAATGTTTTTCAAGAATCAACTTTGTTTACCCAATAGAGAAACAAAAATAAACAAAACAGGCATGTTCACCATACATATATTCCAGTGGAAAGGGAGGTTATATTACAGATGTGTCCTGACGAATACAGTAACCTGTGATTAACCAAGGCTTTTAAATTTTAAGTTGCTTAAAATTGAATACAATGAAAATGCAATTACTTTCCAAACTAGCTTCATTTCAAGTGTTCAGTAGCCACATATGGGTAGTGAATAGCATTTATTGGGTATTCAGATTTAAAGGATATTTTTATTAGTGCTGAAACCTCTGCAAGAAAGAAACAGTAAAGTAGATGGTGAAATGTTGCAGATGGAAATATATAATGCAAGAAAGTGGATAAAATTGCTGGGATATAATGTTAAGGTCTTAGAACTTCTGGAATATCCTTAGATAATGATGTATTTTATATACATATCTGAAAGAAATGGAGCAGATACTGAAACCACTTCTTAGTCTTACAGGAAATAATTGTAGACAAAGAAAACAGTGACAATCTGTGGAGAAAGGCTGCTGGCACATTCTAGGAATAGTGGGTAGAAACTGTAATTAAAATGATCAAGAAGAGAGATGATAGCAGCTAAGGGTAGGGGAAAGTAGGTCTTCACAGTGAGATGAGAAGTGTGGGCTCACACACAACCAAACCTGGGTTTCTGTATTTTACTTATAGTTGTTGAGAAGAGAGGTTAGGAAATCATAGACTTGAGTAGCGCCCTGCAGTACAACTGTCAGGGCTGTGAACAAGGTAATGGCAATAGAGGCCGGGAAAGGGATCAGTTACCATATACACTTATCAGGGAGAAGCTACAGATATGCTAACTGGGGATGAAGGAACAAGCACAGCATTGTCACAGCTGGGTCATCTGATCTGGAGAATAATGCTCAAAGTAGAAATTAAAACATGTCACATGAAAATGCTTACTAGGCATTGGAAGGTGTTAGAAAGAAGCTTTATGAGTTTCGGCCTAGACTCAGAAAAGTGAATTTAGACATAGCTACCAAAGAATTACTAATCTGCAAGTTATATAAACTTGTGACAAAGTACAACATTAGTGGACCTGTGCCATACCCTACACCATTTCCTGCAGACTCAAGGCCAAGGCTCACTCCAGTAGATAGAGTCCAGACTTATCCAGGAACCATCTCCAGAGACTGAGGCCTAGGCATGCCTACTGCTAGGTAAGTTTCTATAACTCTATATTTCACAGTGGCCTTATTTGGATACAGGTTCCTGGCACTTGAGTCCTCATGGACCCAGCATCCTAGCCAATCGCTAATGACTCAGTTTCCAGGTCCACAACAGTAGGTATAGACTCCAGGAACAGCTCTGCACATATAGGTATCTGGATGTCCACCTGGTAAGTCAGGTACTAGATAGCCTGCCTAAAGAAGCCATCAAAGACACCCTGGCCACATCTCTCTACTGAATGACAAATGAGAAGATTTCCCAGAAAAAGTTAGTCTACTAAAATTGTAATAAGTCCTTACTTCTAATGTTCAGATGTTAATGTAAAGCAAAAAGAAACACATAAACAAAGGGGAAAAAATAATCACCAAATAGGACAGTAAAAACTTTCCAGTAGCTGGAAATATGTGAGCTACTTGAAAAATAATTCAAAATCAGGGTTTGAAGGAAGTTTGGTGTACTGCTGGTAGGCAAGACAAGCTTTTGGTAGAAGATATTGTGGGTGTGTTGGTGTCCTACCTCCACTAGAAGTTTTACCTGGCTACAGGAAGTGGCCTTCTCAGGTTCCACATCCCCTGCTGGGAGAATTTAATGTTACCATGGTGAATACTTTTCAAAACACATGATTTATTTCTATTGCCTTGGGAACTATGTCTTCCAAAAGCTAAGCTCTACTTTTAAAAAATGTAGGTCAAAATCATAAATGTTGCTAAAATGGAGATTAAAAATCTAATAAGAAATTTAATCTACTATAAATAAAGGTAACAATAATTAAGAAAATATCAAATGGATTCAATGTGATTGTCCTCATTAGACTGTGCTCCTTGGTCAGCCATGCCACGTGGTAGGATCCATCAATGGAATATATTCAGCACTAACTCAAAAACCATGCTGAGGTAGCTAGTAAAAGAAAATGGAAGAGTACATAATGGGCAGATTATATGCCATTGTACAGAAAAGTCAGCAGATGCATGAACATTACTGTCAGAAGGATTGGAGATTAAACCTGACTTCAACATTATTTTATTTGTAGTACATTGATAATATGATAATCATCAGTAAAGGATAGGTTGATGCATTTATACTGAATATGATAAATATTGCCTTCATTTTACTAGATTGATCACTAATGAATTTTTCTAAATTATATTAAATTATTTTGCAAAAGTTGTTTTAATTCATTCTGTATTGGCACCATAGTTTCTACAGGATATTTTGACACCATATGCTATAAATTTGGTCTTTTCAGGCATCTCTGGGCCCTAACTTCTCTATTTTCTTTCTTCCTGAAATTCCAATATTGTAGAATTTAATTAATATACCTATTCAAATAACCTGTAGCTTTCAGAATTTCATAATGTTTCATTGTATTTTTTCTAAAACTTAAAGTTTCTATTTAATGAAGGCAAAATGTGATTTGCCTGTCTTGGTGAAGAGGCAAAGGCTACTTCAAAGGCAAACACCAACACACAAACGTGTTTATCTTCATCTCAGTCCTTTGGTTTGCACTTTTTCTGGCAGCACTATGTGACAGACAGGTTTCATATGGCTGTAGGTTGCTTTACAATCTCTTGAAACACAGCACAACAGCCATCCCCAGCCAAGGTCACAGTCATGATGACATTTCACTACTCTGTATGAATTTGTTGATTTATACATTTTTCCACAAAACACAATTTCTCTGACTATACATTTTAAAAAGAAAAATAAATATATGAATGGGATTCTAAAAAAAGAACACAAACCCAAGACTAAACAATGAATCATCTAATTTAGATGTACCTATATAGAAATGTGAAAGTAATTAAGGTGATGGGAACATGGCCCAGTTTCTTCTCCTGAACATGAATCTTTTAGGGAAAAACGAAGGCATGACAGGCATTGCCATATGAATGTCTATTCATCCACTCAAGTTGCCAAATTGTGGAAGTAGCTACATCATTAATAAAGTCTAAACTTTTAAACAGAAGAGGTAAGTTCAAAGCTAAAACATGATATTACATAACCAGAGTTAGAAAATAAAGTGTCTTCTACCCAGAGAGCCACGCGTTCTTTCTCATTGAATGTGATCAGGAAGATGACAATAAAGACAGGTCAGATATGATGTTCATGTAAATAAATGTGGGCCATAGTATATAAGGAGTAGACCCAAAGAAAAACTTAGTGTCTTGTCAAAAGGACACAGCTCAGGGTGACAACACTGGAATCTAAGCACAGCAAAGCACCCTATCTCTAAACCACTATCCCCTATCCTACCATGGTGACAACTCAAAAATTAAATAAAATAAAACTGAAGGAAAAGGAAGAGAAAGATGATTTTGTGAAGGAATTATTTTAAAAGTAAGGTACATACTCTGAAAGTTTTGGGTATATGTTGGAACAAGAAGCCACCATAAAATCTTAGAATAAATAATGACAAAGGGTTCCTTTCCAAGGCTTCCTGTCTAGGCTGTTGATTTCTGCAGGGGTGCAGTTAAGGGAGGGAGTAGGCATAATGTGACATTCCCAAATAGTCAATAAAAATAGTATTTGTAAAAAACCAAGAAATCATGCCAAAGTGTAAACAGAAAGGACAACTGTCCATGGAAAAGGACCACCTCTAGAATGAAGCACCAAACAAACTATTACACCAGCCTTTATGAATACAACATAAGATTCATGGAGAATAAAGGTGGTATTCATGTATCTGCCTAATTTGATTTGCACCTTATTATACTCACTGTGTGCTAAATGTTTATAAGTTTGCTAAAGCAACAAGAGAGTGCTGAAGGAAGCCAAGAAGAAATAAAGGTGCTTTATGAAACACGCTTTCCCCAACCCTCTTCCCCAGAACCTTCCTTGGGAAGGAAAAAAAGTGAGGAAAGCACTTCTATTTTAAACCATATTTCCTTATGAGTAGCTTGGAAAAAAATGTGCATCTAATAACATTTAACATTTATCCTCTTGTGAAGAGAATCTAGTAGAAAGAAATCAATGAAGCCAAACAAGAAGTTGTATGTGTGGACCGACAAATGAAGCTATGAGACACAGTCCCTTTGGAAAGCAGCCACACCTTCAGTGAGAACTTGCCCCAAACTTCTACTTGGCCATGTCAGGTCCAGGCTCAAGGCTGCAGCTGCCTGTGTGGAGGTGCTTTGCTCAGTTCGCCACACTCTAAAACTTCTCACGATTTAACAACAACAACAACAAAATCACCAAGTAGTAGTTTTACCACTGTGTGACAGTGCTCATATATATAGTTTATCTGAGCCATCTCCTTAAATTACTCTAACAGAATGAGCCAAATTAACTCTTCCTAGATACTTTATATACATGTTAAACTCACTGGGGAATACTCTTGATATCCAAGAGTTATTTGAGAGTTCGCTGCAAATTCTTGGGTGTACAAGGATGTTATGAGTTCAACTCTTTAAAAGACTGTTTCAGTATGGATGGGGGTCCATGAAAGACGGTGTAACCTGAATCCCTGAGACAGCAGAGTCCTTGGACCAGGCCTTGCCCCAGAGACAAACAAGGAGTCACAGGCTGTGGCTCACACAGAGATTTTACAACAGTCATCACTAAACACACACACACCAGGTCATATTTTCACCAGTACCACAACAGCTTATACCTGTTGAGCTATATTCCAAAGATTTTCAATCCTCTATTATTTTTTCCTCCTAATAAGGAGCTCAAATGGATACCAAAATACTGTTTTGTTCTGTAGATAAGATTTTTTAAAACCAATCTTTATTTTTATCCACATATGTGTGCTCAAATGTGTGTGGGTAGGTAAACATGCACATTTGTGTGTGTGTGTGCATGTGGAGAGCAATGGTCAAGGGCAGGTTGTCCTTCCCTATTGAAAGAAAGTCTTTCCCTTTAAGGCAGAGCCCACTAATCTGTCTAGTCCGTCTATCTGGCTGATGAGCTGATTCCCTTGGCTGCATCTCTTGCAAGATGGACTGATGACAGATGGGCCTCCACACCTGCCCACTATGTGTATGGATGCAAGCAACACAAAGCCTGGTCCTTGTGCATGGTGCAGGTGTTCAAATACACTGGTCAACCTCCTCGACCCTTAGATGGTTCTCTTTCCATAGCAATGTATGGTATCAGCATTGGCTTACCTGGTTTAAAAAACCTAAACAAAATAAAAGAAACCCAAATCCC
>CAJRSG010008451.1:0-13003 GCA_907169655.1 Acomys percivali
GTACTACAGATGATCAAACTAGGGTAACAAGCCAGCTCTGCACTCAGGGGTATAATGGAACTTTTATGCAGAGCCCCAGTAGAGCCCACAGGACAGGGAGCAGTGGGTCTCTGTAGGTCTGAGCACAAGTGTCTACTGCTGAGATGGGAACTCTTTTCTTTTCTGTATCTTTACAGGGATCACTCTAATGGCTTTGATCTAGCACTTGCATGGCTCAGCTCTTTTTGGTCTCCACTGCTTAAGTCACCCCGTCTGTTGAGGATCCATTCTGATATGGCCAAGTCTTCTGGTGACCCAGCTTGCCCAGCTAAAGAAGTCTCATGTCAGGAGTATTAAAAGGCCACACTTGGCAAGCCAGGTATGGAGTCCCTTTGGAAACTGAGGCAGGAGGATCCTGAATCTGAGGATGGCCTGGATTACCATAGTGAGATAGTGAGACTATCAGAAACAAAAACAAAAACAAAAACAAAAAAAAGCAAAACAAAAACAAAAACCAGCCCTTGGCCCACACCTTTACACCACAGCCCTTCAGCAAGTTTCTTCAGTAAGAATTCTGGCATGTTGAGCTCCATTCACTTGTCTCTTGTCACTGCTTTCCTCAGCTGTCTCCAAACTATCAAGAAGATGCTATGTGTTGACTTCTCAAAGCCAACGCCCTCTACAGTGTGTCCTCTCAAGCATCACCGTGTGAACTCATCCCATAAACTTCTCCCTCTGTGTGGTACTGACTCTCCATGTAGCTCCCTGCTCACATGCCTAGCACAGCGCTGCCTGGAGTAAAGGATAACCACAAGCACACGCTCATTTCCTTTGTGAGGCAGGGCCACTCAAATGCCAAGATGGTTAGAATCCCAGCACCTGGCATCTTACTACGTGCTGGTCTTCATGAGGGGAACCAATTCTCTTTCCAATCACCTTTGACATAAACCTTTTCAAACAGTTGTTACAAGTTTGATCAAACTCTACTAGTTTTCAGCCTATCCTCCTATCTCTGATCTTTCTTAATAATCTCTTGATGCTACATTAGGAATGCCAACCCTCTAACCAACCACCATATGCCCTTCGCCTCCCTCTTGTCTATTTAATTGTGGACTCTGCAAAGTTTACCTCATGGAGAGGAGCCAGGGTGGTCTAAGGACCTGGAAGGAAGAGACAGAACACCTGGTGTGAGTGATAGCTAGGGTTGGATAAACCAGCTGCGTCTGAAATATGCAAGTTACAGCTGAGAGCAATAAGGAGAAAGGCGAGCCCCTGAAAGGCAGCGGTGAGAATGAATGAACACATCAATGACTAGAAATGAAGATTTCAAGGGATCTGAAGACACTCAGATGGTGGCTTTGTGCTCATATGGCAAAAAGATACAGCACAATGGATGATGCTCTTAAACTAAGCATTCTGGAGGAGTAGATGGTAGTATTCTCACTTTCAAATAGAATCTCTAGTTTTTCAGGTTAAAAAAGTTGTTTCAAAAGCAGAAGGGAGGAAGGAATAGGTGGAGAATACTCGAGATGGGATAACAATTAAGATGTAATATGAATGAATTAATAAAAAAATATAATGCAATAAAAAAGTTGTTTCAGGTTTAGAAATGCAGCTTAGTAGTAGAACGCTTACTCCCTTACCTAGCATGCCCTGTAGTTGACACTTAGTGAAAAGGGCAAATGGTTTTTCCTCATCATTTTAGTTAAAAGAGCCAGTTCTAAGAGTGCTTGACTTATATTTAAAATGTCACCTGTAGTCGGGTGTGGTGGCACACCCCTGTAATCCCAGCACTTGGGAGGCAGAAGTAAGTGGATCTCTGTGAGTTTGAGGCCACCCTGGTCTACATAGCGAGTCCAGGACAGTCAGGGCTACACATAGAAACCCTGTCTCAAAAACAAACAAACAACAACAAAAAAGTCACCTGTAATTAAATAAGTGTAGCCAATTCTTCCCCTTTTATCTCTCCTGGTTGTATTTGTTTATTGTAGTGCTGGGGATTGACCTCAAGAGTTTAAGCATAGTCGGCAAATGGTCTATTACTGACCCATGCCTTCAGTCTTGTTCTATTCTGTTTATAGTGCTGGGAATGAAACCAAAATCCTCGGGCAGGCTAGGCAATTGCTCTAGCACTGAAGTGATCTCCAGCCCTTAAAAAAAATTTTATTGACTTTTTTTTCATTTTACATCCCAATTGCAGTGCCCTCCCTCCTCTCCTCGCAGCCCCGCCCTCCCACCCTCTTCCACCTTCCCCCCCTCCCCTGAGAAGGGAAGGCCCCCACCTTGTACCAACCCACCCTGGCACATCAAGTGACACAGGCTCTCATTACACTGACCAGGCTGCTCTCAAACTTCCCATCATCCTGCCTCAGGCTCCCAAGTTTCTGGGATTTGTAGCCTGTGCCATCACACTCAGCTTTGTGGAACATACTGTTAAAGTATTCTGGAGTAAGTATTGCCCTATTCTCAGATTTTTACTATTACAAATAATGCTTCAATGAATAGGAAACTAGATATGCATGACATATTTTTGATCCATATGAACAGCTGGATTAATTTTTCTTCTGCATTCTAGGGAAATCCTTGTCTGTTCTTACTATCAAACCTAGCAATACACACACTAAGTCTTTGCTTCCATTATTTCCATTACTTCCATAGAACACCACCTTTATGGTGATTTCAAGAAGAGTGCAGCATCATTACCTGGACTGTTTCCTTTGTATGAGTTGTACTCCAGGGGTGAGGATGAGTTCTCTGTCTGTTACAGGCAAGAATTACTCTAGGTTATGCTAGAGGTCATGCTATTAAACTTTTTTCTTTTTACATTATATTTGTTTGTTTGTTGGAGACAGGGTTTCTCTGTGTACCCCTGGCTGTTCTGGAACTCACTCTGTAGACCAGGCTGGCCTTGAACTCAGAGATCCACCTGCCTCTGCCTTCTGAGTGCTATGATTAAAGGTGTGTACCACCGCACCAGGCTTTCTTCCCTAATTCTTTTTTTTTAAAGATTTATTTATTATTTATACAGCATATTGTTGCATGCCAGAAGAGAGCACCAGATCACATTATAGATGGCTGTGAGCCACCATGTGGTTGCTGGGAATTGAACTCAGGACCTTTGAAAGAACACCCAGTGCTCTTAACCACTGAGCCATCTCTCCAGCCCCTTCCCTAATTCTTAAAGGATCACATTCATAAAGGAAGTATAGACTTCAGGAAAAGGAGAAGCTGGTGAAGACAGTCCTTACCCTAGGAAATCTATTTATCTTATACCACTTGCAGACTATACATTCTGGCTCCATTAGTTTCTGCCAGGAGGGTTCTGAATATTTATCTGGCAAGCACAGGTTAGGGAAGGAGTCATAAGATGCAATAAATATAGAGAGGCTTATGAGTATAATTCCAGCTCTAAGTGAGGTATGTTGTGGTGGTTTGAATAGGAATGGCCCCATAGGCTCATATATGTAAGGGGCACTAGGAGGTGTGATCTTGGAGTAGGTGTGGCCTTGCTGGATGAAATGTGTCACTAGGTGGGGGGGGGGATATTTTTGGGTTTCAAATGTTCAAGTGAGGTCCAGTGTTGCACTTTTCCTGCTGCCTGCAGACCCGGATGTAGAATTCTCAGCTATTTCTCTAGCACCATGTCTGCCTGCATGGCTCCATGATTCCTGCCATAATAATAACGGACTAGGGGGCTGGAGAGATGGCTCAGAGTTAAGAGCACTGTCTGCTCTTCCAAAGGTCCTGAGTTCAATTCCCAGCAACCACATGGTGGCTCACAAGCATCTGTAAATTGATCTGGTGCCCTCTTCTGGCCTTCAGGTGTACATACAGGCAGAACCTGTATACATAATAATAAATAAATTAAATAATAATAATAATAATAATAATAATAATAATAATAATAATAATGGACTAAACCTCTGAACCTGGGAGCCAACCCCAATGAAATGCTTTCCTTTGTAAGAGTTGTCATGGTCATGGTGTCTCTTCACAGCAATAAAACACTAAGACCTATGGTGAAATACTCTTAATTGTTCAGGAAAGCTGGAAACAGCACTTTCCTTAGACCCCCTGGAAGTGTTCTTAAGCATTTCCTGATATGATTGATCTCTGCTTTCATTTTATTCATTCAGCAAAAAGACTTAGAGCTTCCATTACACAGCAGACACTGCTAAGAAATGAAGTCAGTCTTTATCTTCAAGGAGCTCACAGAATAGCAGAGAAGACAAGCATATAAGCAGAAAATTACAATACGCCATATATTAGTCATCATTCTCTAAAAGAACAGAAGAACCTAAGCCAGGCAGGGCAGAGGTGGGGCACGCCTTTAATCCCAGTGCTTGGGAGGCTGAGGCAGTCTCAAACAAAACAAAGCAAAATAAACAGAACCTATAGAATGAATATATACACATATGTTATATGTTTAATGTATATTTATATAACACACATAGTATATGTATATAATAAGAGAATTTATTCAATTAGCTAGTCCAACAATGGCTGTCTCACTCTGCGGAGGCTGAGAATTTGGAAGCTGCATGAGGCTGGATGTCTCAGCAGCTCCAGCCTGACGCTGAAGGACTTGGAAAGCTGGTGGTCTTCAGTCTACATTGGAATCCTAAAGAAGGAGGTTCTGATGGATGGACTTGCCAGCAAGAGTGAGAGCAAGACCAAGCAGGAACAAAGCAGTTTCTTTCTTCCATGTCATTTTATGTGGATTGCCACCAGAAGGTGTGACAAAGAAAATCCCTCACAGGAGCACCCAACAGCCTAAGATTTAGTTGATTCTAGATGTAGTCAAGCTGACAACTAAGATGAGCCAGCACACTGCAGTAAGTGTTCTGAAATCTCCAAAGAAAGAAGGGCCTACAGAAAGGCAGGGAAGTCATTGCCATCAGGAAGAATTCACAGAAGACTAACACTTATCAAATAACCTATATGCCAGATCAACTCCAAACCAAGAAGGTAAAAATGCTAACAGATCTGTGAAAGTGACATTCTGAGGTTTAGAACTTAGGTCAGATCTGGGCGTGGTGGCACACGTCTATAATTTCTGCAGTTAGGGAGGCAGAGACAGAGATGGGTTGAGGCCAGCCTGGTCTACAAAGCGAGTCCAGGACAGCCAAGGCTACAGAGAGAAACCCTGTCTTGAAAAACCAAAAAATAAAAAAATTAAATTAAAAAATTAAAAATGTTGGTAAGATGGGTAACCACAAAGTACAATGATATACATGTATGAAAATGACCTAAACCTATTATTTTGTATATATATTAAGGTTTTTAATGTGTAGTAAAGTATGAACCAAAACTAGACAGTGAGTCTTTGTCTCGGCACCCCCCTTCTGTTCCCTCGGGCTACTACTTCCATATATATTATGTGCCACCAAGTGGCACATACCTATAATTTCAGCACTGGGGAGACTAAGACAAAAGGACCAGTAGTTCAAGCCTAGTATGGGTTTCATAGCAAATTAAAAGCCAACTGAGGCTACATAGTAAGATCCTTTTTTTTTTTTCCGAGACAGGGTTTCTCTGTGTAGCCCTGGCTGTCCTGGACTCTCTTTGTAGACCAGGCTGGCCTTGAACTCACAGGGATCTGCTTGCCTCTGCCTCCCCAGTGCTGGGATTACAGGTGTGCGCCATAGCACCTGGCTTGCAAGATCCTGTCTTAATAAAAGAGAAAAAGGGGAAAAAACCTTGACCTTATAGGGGTAAAATAAAGTGACTTAAAATTAAGAATATCTAGAACCATTCATTGAAATAAATCCTAACTGAATCAGCAATTTAAGTGTATTACTTGTCTACTACAATTTAAGATAATCCCATCGTTATCCCAGTTGCCCTGGGTGAGGAGTCCAAGCATAAAGTAGCTGGGTCCTCTTCCTAGACTCCCACTGGACAGAAAACAAGTGGGAGGCCAAAGCTAGCAGCCAGAGATCAAGATGTCCTTCGAAGTTCATATGGCTGTTGGCAGACTTGAGTTTCCTGTGGCTGTAGGGTTGACACACTTGGTTCCTAGAGAGTTCTATGGCCTTCTCTGATGACAATTTAAATCATGATAATTTGCTTCCTTAAAGGTAATGGGGAAGTTTTCCTTAATAAATTTAGTTGAAATAAAGTTTTCTATAATATGATATAATCATGAAAATGACCAACTATCACCATTGTCATATAATGCAGCTTAATCAAGGCAGTACAATCCATCATCTTGGCTACATGTTATGGATGATGCAAGTTACAAGTGCTGTCTATCATTGAGAGGAGAGGATTATACAAGGTATGACACCATGGGGGTCACGTAAGATATCTCTGTCACAGTAATACAGATACTAAACTTAAGAGAAGAGCCATATTGTTCACTCAAAACATTTAAAGTCTCAGCATGGTGGTACAAGCCTGTATCACCTGTAATCAGCTGGGCTAGATAGACTCTGTCTCAAAAATCTTAAGCAGGATTAGGTGTACACACTTTTAATTCCAGCACTTGGAAGGCAGAGGCAGGTAGATTTTTATGAGTTCAAGGCTGTCCTGGTCTACATAGTAAGTAGACAGCCAGAGCTACATAGTGAGCTACCCTATCTTTTAAAAATAAATCACAAACAAAACAAAAATGAAGGAGCCACTACTTCCAAAGGGCAGTTTAAAGAACTCCACATTCTCTGTTGAAATATCTAGAACTGTTGAGAATTATTTAAACACATTAAGCACACAACCACTAAAACTCTAGAAATTTCCATAAAAAGCATAGAGTAAATGAAAATTAAACTCAATTTCCATAAGAACAAGGGTATGGCACTTGAGAATTCATATCCTCGGCCATCCCAGCTCATCATGGTAGAAGTTCCACTCCAAGCAGATATGACCAAAAGATAGTATTTCTCCTTGTCCCAAGTCCTAGTTGGAGTTACCATATATCCTCAGGAAGAGTGGGCTTCCATAATTTTTTTCCAACCACCCCAGGCAGAAGAGGGCAAAGTTCTGGTAATGAGGCTAAAAGATCAAGGAAGGAATCCTTTCCTTCAGTCACCTTCCACTCATAGAGCACAAGCTCTCCCAAAGGTAAGCAGGACAAAAATACTGCACCCTCAATGGCCCTTGCCACAGCTAGCCTGCAGAGTAGAGCAGAGCATACTGGCAAGAGCAGAAGTAACCGTACTGGCAAGCCAAAGGTCAAAGGTTAACAAGGCCATCCAAGTACCTTTTGAGCCAAATAGGTGTGACCCTACAAAAGAAATAGGCTACTGTCCCTACCCTGACCAAACTATAGAGACTCAGAGAGGTGGCACATGTGAAGAAGCATCATCAAGAACTAGAAAATGCCATGCCTACCATATTTAATGCTCAAAAGGTGCATCTTTTCTCTTAAGATAAGAAAGAAGGACAAAGATGTCTACACTCTTGTCATGTTTATGATACATTGTATAATCAGTTCTAGTCAGGGCAATTAGGCAAGACAATGAAATAAAGGCAAAATAATTGAAGACAACAAAGCAAATTATTTCCCGATGAGTCCACTAAAAATTAATTGATCTAATAAATGAGTTGATCCAAAGTTCACAGTACAAGTTCAGCATGCAAAATTCAACAGTAAGATCAAGCATGGAACATGGCAGCACACACATGGAATCTCAGTTCTCAGAGAAGCAGACACAGAAGTGCCATCACTGTGGATCTGAGGCCAACCTTGATTACACAGTGTCAGACTGTGTATGCAGTGTTCAGGCCATGTAGCAATATGCCATCTCCAAAGCAAGCCAAACAAAAAACCCCAAAATATAACTTCATCATATTTCTACACAGAAGCAATAAATAAGCAAAAATGCAATAAGGGATTCATTCCATTTATGATAGTATCAAAAGAATAAAAAAATTAAGAATAAAGTCATCAAAGAATGTAAAGGTTATACTCTGAAAAGTTAAAAAAAAAAAGACAGCTGAAAGAAATCAAAGACCCAGCCTGGTCTACAAAATGAGCACAGGACAGCTAAGGCCACACAGAGAAACCCTGTCTCGAAAAAAAGAAAAAGAAAAAAAGGAAGGAGGAAAGGAAGGAAGGAAGGAGGTGAGAAGGAAGGAAGGAAGAAATCAAAGGCCTAGGTATATAGACAAATAGCATGCTTTTGTGGATCAGAAGACTTCACACTGTTAGAAGGCAATACTCTCCAAATTGATCTGTATAGGTGTAAGCAATAGCCACAATTTCCATTAAAATTCCAAGTTGACATCATTACAGAAATAGATGCAATGATTCTAAGATTTGTATGAAAATTCCAGAACTCCTCGGTACCTTCCTCCAACTGTGAATGATTTGAGGAGAAGCTAGTGTATAGGAAGTGAAAAGTTCACTGAAGAAGGTTCCTGGTCCTGTTGCTAAGATAAGATCTCTTTGGAAATCTATCTGGTGCTATCTCAGAAAACTGGGAATAGGGCTTCCTCAAGACCCAGCTATTCCACTCCTTGGAATATACCCAGAAGATGCACCAGCACACAACAAGAAAATTTGCTCAACCATGTTCATAGCAGCCTTATTCATAATAGCCAGATCATGGAAACAGCCTAAATGTCCCTCAGTAGAAGAATGGATAAAGAAACTGTGGTACATATACACTATGGAATACTACTCAGCTATTAAAAACAAGGAATTCCCGAAATTTGTGGACAAATGGATTGAGCTAGAGATGATCATAATGAGTGAGTTAACCCAGAAGCAGAAAGACTCAAATGGTATATACTCACTTATATCTGCATACTAGCCCAATGGGCATGTCCCATGAAAGCCTTCCCTTACCAGGAAACTGGGACCGAGGGGAGGACATCCTATTGGGACTCTAGATGAGAGAACAATGGGAGAATAGCAATGTAGAAGGATCCAGTGGGTCCTAGAAACCTACAAGTAGAACATTATGATAGGCAGATTTGGGTCATGGGGTCCCGCTCAAACTAAGGCCCTAGCCAAGGACAATACAGGCGGTAAAATTTAAACCCCTACCCTGATCTAGCCCATGGACAGGACAGTCTCCACACTTGAGTGGAGAGAGGGATTTGACTTTCTCAAGTACTCGGGTGCCTCACATTTGACTATGTCCCCTGGCGGGGGAGACCTAGTGGCACTCAGAGGAAGGACAGCAGGTCACTGAGAAGAGACTTGATACCCTATGAGCATATACAGAGGGAGGTAATCCCTGTGAGGAACAGTCATAGGGGAGGGGAATAAGGGGGAAATGGGAGGGAGGGGAGTATGGGAGGATACAAGGGATGGGATAACCATAGAGATGTAACAAGAATAAATTAATTTTAAAAAATGGGGTAAAGAGCTAAACAGAATTCTAAACAGAAGAATATCAAATGGCTAGAAACAATTTTGAAAAATGTTCAAAGTCCCTAGTCATCATGGAAATGCAAATCAAAATGACAGATACCATCTTATACCCATCAAAATGCCTAAGATAAAAAATTCAAGACACTAATATCCACTTAGAAATGAGTATAGATGATTTGTGTCTTTCTGGGTCTGGGTTATATCACTCAGGATGGTCTTTTCTAGTGCCACCTATTTGCAAAAAGTCAAGATTTCCTTGTTTTTAACAGCTGAGTAGTATTCCATTGTGTAAATGCACCACAGTTTTTCTTTATCCATTCTTAATTGAGGGACATTTAGGTTGTTTCCAGATTCTGGCTATTATGAATAAAGCTGCTATGAACATAGCTGAGCAAATGCCCTTCCTGTGTAGTGGAACATCTTTTGAGTGGATATTAGCCCAGCATACATGTCCTCTGATAGTCTCCACTTGGCACAGATGCTGGGAATTGCCTCTGGACTCCAAATGAGGGTGATATGGAAGAGTGGGACCATTGAAGGAGCAAGGGGTTCCAGGAGCTCCACAAGAAGACCATCAAGGCTGGCTGATCTGGACCCAGGGGTGTCATCACAAACTTCTGTACTAACAAATGGCAATGTATGCAGTAAACTTAGACCCCCTGTTCAGATCTAGCCAA
Source organism: Acomys percivali (assembly GCA_907169655.1). Lineage (NCBI taxonomy): Eukaryota > Metazoa > Chordata > Mammalia > Rodentia > Muridae > Acomys > Acomys percivali. The sequence goes on from CAJRSG010008451.1 coordinate 9,979, forward strand.
TGAACAGTTCATTCTCCACAGTTGTGAGAGAACAGGGACTGCCTCTGACATGAACTCTGCTGCCCTCAATTTGATAACTTCCACTTTGTGGCAAGGGCCAGCAGCACACAGAGGAAGGGGAAGCAATATTCGGATGAGACTTGATAGGCTGTGCTCATATGGTGAAGGAGGAGAGCCCTTTATGTCATAGGTCTAGAAGAGGGGAATAGGAAGAAAGAGGGAGTGGGGGGGGGTTGGACGGGAAGATATAAGTGAAGGGGTAACAATTGGGGTGTAATCTGAATAAATTAAATTAATCTTTTTAAAGATGGAAAAGAAATCTCAAGTGACAGCACATGCTGGTGAGGATGTTGAGAAAGGGAAACATTCCTCCATTGGTGGTGGGAGTGCAAATTTGTACAACCACTTTGGAGATCAATGTGGCATTTTCTCAGAAAATTTGGAATAGTGCTACCTAAAGACCCAGTTATATCACTCCTGGTCATCTAACCAAAAATGCTTCATTACACAAGTACATTTGCTCAACTATGTTCATGGCAGCTCAATTTATAATACGCAGAAACTGGGAAGAACCTTGATGCCCCTCACTGAAAAATTAGTAAACTGGTACATCTACACAACAGAATACTGTTCAGCTATCAAAAACAGGGACATCATAATATATTCGGGCAAATGGATGGAGCTCAAAAGACCATTCTGTATAAAGTAACCTAGACCCAGAGGGACACACGTGGTTATATTCACCTATAAGTGGCTATTAGCCATATAATACAGGATAACCATATTTCCATCCACAGACCTAAAGAAGCTAAGTAACAAGGATGACCCTTTGGATGATGCTTAATTCCCATTTAGAAGGGCAATTAGAACAGACAGTAGAAGCCATTTGAAGAGAGGGAACAGGATCAAAGTCTACTGCAGAGGTGTTCTGAAAAACTCCACCAAGCAGGGGATCAAGGCAGGTGCTGAGTCTAAGAGCCAAACTTTGGGCAAGGAGTACAGAGTCTTATGGAAGAGAGGGTGGATAAAAGGACCTCGAGGGCAAGGAACCTTCCGAACAAGAAGACCAGCAGAGCCAACAAACCTGGACCCAGGAGGGCTGTCAGAGACTGACGCAGCAAACAAGAACCATGCACTGAGAGGAATAAGTCCCCACTACTCAGATGTAGCAGATAGGCAGCTCAGTCTCCATAGAAGTCCCCTAATAAAGGCAGCAAGGGCTGTCCCTGCCATGGACTCTGTTATCTATGCTTTGACAAACCCTTCCCCCTGGTGTGGGTCTTTACCAATCCAGAGAAGAGGAGGATTAAAACTGGTTATGCCTTCTATAGTCCTTGTTTTTGTCAGGAAAGTGAAATGCTTCAACTAGGATACTCAAATTAGATACCTGGCTGTTATATAGACCTACTTGCCTTCCACTTACTCCGCACATTTATTTAGTTACCAAACCCAGTGAATTCTTCTAATTTTGTCTCCTGTCATTCCTCTTTCTCGGAGGGGAAATAGAGGAGGGGTCTATGGTACTAACGAGTGCCTCATTCTGTGCTATATTACATCTGTCAAATCAAGAACTCTCTGTATCAGCATGGTTGACATTTGGGGACAAATTATTATTAGAAAATGTGACATCCTACTCACTTAAGTGTTCAGTAAGTAATCATTGAATTATCCCTCCCATACGAGATACCCTACATGCACAGGTCTCTGAAGTATGTGTAGATAGATTTGATGAATGCAAAAACTAGGTCACTTTTTTCATTTACTAGGCAATGAGCAAGACATAACTGAAATGTATATGAAGTATCCAAATGATCTTTGATACATGGAATAGAGCTATTTATTTAAAGCAGCACTTTTGCAAATGCAAGGAATCTGAGAGTGAAAATTTGTCTATGTGTTTCATTACTATTAGCAAAGAATTTTGTGTTTTCCTAAAACACAACAGCCTGGAATAATTGTATTATTTGTGTTTACAAATAAAATAAGGTCAACCTGTTGCCTTATGAAATCTTGTCAATTAAGCCTTTAGCTAGCTTTCTTCTAAGAAAATTCTATTGATGCTTTGTCAGGATTTTCAAGTGCGTTAAGACTGAATGAGAAATACATAAGGTGTAAAGTATAATTGTATCCTCAATTCAAGATAAATAATTGCAATTATTTCCAGTTAGTTCTACTAATGAGGCAGGGGATCCAGGTTTTTTCCTACAGAATATTATAGGTTGACTTCTGGATCTTTTTATAACATACAGATTTTACAAGTTGATAATAATGGTATTTTCTATACATGCTTCATCCTGGACTAAACCACATATATATCAGGGGTTTTCAGTCTCAGCATTACTGACATTTGGGATCTCATAATTCTTTGTAAGTATTTGAGGTGTCCTGTCTCTATAGGATGTACAGATTAATCACTGTGTACTGCCCATCAAATGCCAGCAGCATCTCTCTTCATGAGAAAAATCAATGTTTCCAGACATTTTCAAATATCCATTGGGGCACAAAAATGTTCCAAGCTATGATGCACCAAATTATATCATGTCAGGAGACAGTCTTAACCTATGAAAAATAAGTAATTAAATAGCTAACTAAATAATTTTAAAAATCAATTGTGTAGTATATACAACTAAAACAAAGGGTGCAAATATTTTGTTCATGTAGTTAACCTATAAGCTGCTTTAATTATTTTAGCACATCACAATATAATATATTAAAATATGTCCATATAGTAGCATATATTCACTTAGAGAATATAAATATTAAATGAGTAAAAATATGGTAAATTTAATCATGACTTAGGACAGGAAGTTAGACTTCTTTAATTAAGGTAGAATTCACCAAAACCACAGAAGTTTTTAAAATAGATTACTGGACTCCACCCTTTATATTGTGACTCCACATCCTTAGTGGAAGTTATAACACTGACTGAGTTTCTGAGCGTGTATTTAAGAACATCAAAGAGAATGACAAGTGGGGGAGAGAGAGAGAGAGAGAGAGAGAGAGAGAGAGAGAGAGAGAGAGAGAG
>CAJRSG010008455.1:0-12671 GCA_907169655.1 Acomys percivali
GGGTGGAACATGAGCAAAAAATACCCCAGTTTCAGCAGCTGCAAGACAGGGACACAGGAGGAAGATGCCAACATGAGTTGGAAGGCTCGGGGGTACATCTGATTTTGTGTTTCACAAGACTGTGTATATTGGGGGGGGCACATTTCCCTAGGTCTGCAGCCTAGAATATTCATTGCCTGTAAAGTGTTACCTATAGGGCTAGGGCAATGGCTCGGTGAGAAAAAGTATGGGGACCTGAACTTGAATCCCTACCCTACACACAGCTGGGTACAGCAGCACATATCTATTATCCTGTTGTTCTGACTAGAGCTGACAATCTCTAGAAGGCAACAGGCCAGCTCTCTTGATGTACACAGGAGCAAACCTGTCAAAGACAAGATTGAAGTCCAAGACACAGTGGCATGTGAACACCTCTCTCTATGTACAAAGTATCTGCAAGAGCATATGTTACAGATAACACACCTGATGTCAGAATATCCCACCCTCACCCAAGCCATGAGCAACAGCTTACATGTGTGTGTCACCCATGTAGTTGTCATGATGACAGAGACCCTGTGGATTTCCTTGACCAAGTGGCCATTCCTGGTCCAGAAGGATGCCTCAGAGTAAACCTTTTCATTGTCTCTGTTCACAAAGAAGAATGACTACCATTTTTAAAACACTTGTGGAAATTGGGAATCTGGCCCTGTGACCAGGTCATGTCACCACTTTGGCCAATAGCAGGACAGATGATACTCAACTCAACAAGCCATAGTCTTTGTGACTCGGAGCAACTTTCCACAGCCTAGAATGGGTTCATCTTAGAGAGAGAAAGAGAGAAGAGAGAGAGAGAGAGAGAAAGAGAGAAGAGAGATAGATAGATAGATAGATAGGTAGATAGATATTTTTAAATTTAATTTGTTTCTTCTGTTTCTTCTTTGAGCACAACTACTAACAAACTGAAAACAGCCCCCTCTGAATGACCAACAACCATCCACTCCACCTATGGGCTTCTCGTATTTATACCTTCTGAAAATTTTGCAGCATTCCAAACGTCGCACAATCAACAGAAACCATCTGCAGCTGGCGAAAGCTAGACCATGAGGCAAATCATAGTCAGCTGCTGTGAAACAGCCCCATATTCCTACTCCTGGGATTAAAAAACATAGCCTTTAATGTTTCTGTGTGTGTGTGTGTGTGTGTGTGTGTGTGTGTGTGTGTGTGTGTGTGTGTGTGTTTTAAAGAAAACAAAATTCTAGAATTCTCACTACAGTTCAGTCACCATGTGTCCATGTCATGGGACACAGCAGAAACAATTCTCCTGAAACTGCCTGTTCAATCATGTGTGGCCCTGCACTCTGTGCTTCTCACACCCAGAAAGCTGAAGCAGGGAACTATGAATTTGATGTTGGCCTAGATTACAAAATGAGACTGCCTCACAAGCAAACGCATGGATTGAGGGACATGTGACACCCACTCCCAGTTGCTGAGGACACTGATTTGAAAGCCTGTGGGAAGGCGGGACCATGGGACCTGATATCAGCAGCCTAAGGGGTTGCTCTGATAGTCCCACTGCCAGTGACTCACATGTGATTCTTTAAGCTAAGCCCTATGATTGTGACAGGCCAAGCAAAGCCTCCCATGCCAATTAACAGATGCTTTCTTCAGGTGCCTGCGTGTTTCTAGTCCTTGCTATGTGGCGTTTTGTCTATTTTCAGGTACTTTATCAATAGCCTTGCTTCCAGATAAACACATTCCATTAAATAAGAAGAAATGCTTTTTAAAATACATGTTTGTGGCCTTGGTGGTGGTAATGGTTTGATGAATAAGTTCTTGCTCCCAAACTCCTCATGGTATACACATCAGATGAGGATGGCTTTTGGCAAGACAACCGTACTTCACTAAAATGTTTTTTTGTGTGTCCTTGTATTTGATAATGTCCTTCAGCATACAGTGTGGGCAGCTATTTTAAATAAATTTGTTATAATATTGAGGGAATAGTAATTCTGCCATTTCTCTAAGGACTCTCACACAGATCTGGGAGATATTTTTTTCTTAAGGGTGCTTAGCAGTCAGTTAAGTAGCTGGTGCTGCGTTCTGCAGCGCTGAGCAGTCCTCCCTTTAAAGAATCAAGAACACTTGCAGCATCACTCTGGAGAACATCTGTGTCTTTTTAAGGCTTTATTGAAACTCGCTGGTTTTAAGTGGCCAATCCAGGGATGCTCAGTACGGTTTGCATCTTCTCTGAAAAGTGATTATTCCAGGCCTACGTGGCTTTTCTGTGGAGCTGTATGGTTGCTGCGGTTTCTAGGTTACACACTTGGACAGAACGCCCAGTGTTCACTCCCTGGAACTCTGATTGAAAGGCTTTCTTTCCCCTGGGCAGATTTTAACAATATTTGGTCGTCTCCACCCTACATCCAGAATACTGAGAATTCTACCCAGTGACACTACTTACAATGACAATGTTCCCCCTCCCAAGATTTGTTGTTGAGTCTGTTGCAATCAAAATGGGATGGATATTCCACTAGCAAAACCTAACACAGTCAGTGCATTTTTCTTCTCTGACGCTTGGCAGCTGCACAACCTATTGGTCATCAGGAAAGCTTGCTGCAGTTCATACTTTAAAGGGGACATGAAGTCTGTACCTTCGCACGGGCTTCTTAAACGGCGCGCTCTACAATTTCAAAGTCAACAGATCTAACTCAGCGCCATGGAGAGCCGCTCTGTGAATAGAACTGTTACATTTTCAGTGAGCATATATTTAATAATCAAAAGCAAAAGGAGAGAGACAGGAAGAGAGGAGAGGAGGCAAAAAAAAAAAAAAAAAAACCCAAAAACAAAAAAAACAACAACAACAAAAAAAAAAAAACCAGCTGCAGCTCCAGTAACATCTTGTGTCCAGGGCCTTTAGTGACACCCAAATCCCTGGCTGTTCATGCCTTTGTAGCTTGCATGGAGCCCAGGGACCCCATTTTATCTCCTTCTCCATTGATTCTACTAGTTATGCAATGAGAATGCTTCATAACAGTCATGTCATGCTGCCTAGGAAATGAGGGCAGGAGCAGAAGGAAGCCTATGCCTGTGCACCAGAGATGCGGGATGCCTCTGGTGCTGGGTGGCACAGGCAGAGGTAAGCTGCCCAGTGTGGAATGGAACTCAGGTTCTCCGGACAGCCATGCGCTTAACTACTGAGCCATCCTCCCAGCCCTTGGATACTTATTTTCGAATTCCTCCAGCTTGTCGAGACCATGTGTGGTGAGGTTCGAATGAGAAGCGTCCCCGTAGCTTCGTATATTTGAATGTTCGGTTCTCAGTTGGCAGCGATTTTGGGAAGAGTGTGGGCCCTTTCATGATATGAAGCCTTGCTGGGACCACCCATGAGAGTTCCCAGCTTCACTCCATTCCAGCTTCTTCTCTCTGCTTCCTACGTGAGGTTGAGATGTGATCTCTCAGGTTCCTGCCTCTGCCGCCTGGCCTCCTCTACTGTTAGGGATGTATAAGCCGAAAGAAACTTTTAAAGTTGCTGTTGGACATGGTGTTTCACCACAAGAACAGAAAAGTAGCTGATACAATGTGGAACGCTTTTTTTCTCACAGAACACTGGTGTTTGCCTGAGGAGGAGCTCCGCACAGCTTAGGAGATCATAGCGAGCTAAATTCCTGAAAGAAAGACATCTCACCAACGAGGATGGACAGGTAGTGAACAAGGGTATGAAAAGATGTTTCCACCACAAGCCAACAGGAAACAACCAACCACAACAACGGAGAGCACTGCACGATGGTTAGGGCGGCCAGAATCAAACACGGGCAGCACCAGTGTTGGCAAAGGCTGTGGAAGTCTCTTTCCTTTCTCATGGAACATGGTGTGGCTCATTTTGCCACTTTCTTACAGAGCTGAATGCACTCTTGTTGTGCCATCCAGCAACCTGTTCTTTTTTTTTTTTTTTTTTTTTAATTTACCCAACTAAGTTGAAAATGCATTTCAGCACATGGATAATTTTAGCATTTGTATTTCATAGTTACCAAACTTAGAAACAACCAAGATGACCTACCTGTGATAGGTAAGCCAACTCAGGCAGGTCAGAGAATGGAATATTTATTATTCATCAATAAAAAATGAGCTATCAAACCTTGAAGAAAGATGGAGGAATTTTAAAAGCATATTACTAAGCTAAGAAGATGATACATTCTTTGATTTCAGTAATATGATATTATGGGATAGCAAAAATTGTCATAAAATCAATGGTTCTGGAGGCTAGAGAAGAGGGAGAAATGACTCGGCACATACAGAGGACTTGGAGCATTTGTGAGGCCCGCTACGGTGTTTTAGGGTTCTGTTGCTGTGAAGAGACACCGTGACCATGGCAACTCTTATAAAGGAAAACATTTAATTACAGTTCAGAGGTTTAGTCCATTATCATCATGGCGGGAAGCATGGCAGCACGCAGGCAGACATGGTGCTGGAGAAGGAGCTGAGAGTTCTGCATCTGGATCCAAAGGAGGCAGAAGAAAACCAGATGGTACCAGATGCCAGATATTATGTTGTACAAAAGTTTATTAAATGAGTATGGGGGGGAGGAAAGGAGGGAAGGGTACCCCACAGAGAGAGACAGAGACAGAGACAGAGATAGAGACAAAGACAGAGACAGAGACAGAAAGAGTGAGAAGAAGAGCGAGAGAGACCACGTGGAGGGTTTGTTCTTTCATATGGCCCTGGCCAGGGCATGTCCTCGTGCCAGGTAAGCAATGATATCACAGGTAGGCAGACTGAAGGAGAATTCTAACAGAGACCATACTTATTTAAACCACAGCATTGTATGAGTTCAAAATATGAATCTGTGCCAGTGTTTTGGTACACAGAAAACTGGGATCCTGAAGTTGACTGTGGACTCTTAGTGATGATGGGTGAGGGTAGGTTTTCTAGTGGGGGATACTGCCATGTGCTGACACAGTGTTATATAAAGGAAACTTTGTAACTTTTTGCCCAGTGTTTCTGGAAACTTCAGATTTCTCAAAAAAGTAATGTATGCCACAGTAAAACCGGTAGCACACATCTGTAATCCCAGCATTGGGAAACAGACACAGGCAGGTCTATGTAAGTTTCTGGTCAGTTTCGTCTGTGTAGTGAGTTCCAGCATAGCCAAGATACATAGTGAGATCTTGCCTCAAAAATAAATAAATAAAAATTTAAGATGGGCATGGTGGGGCACACCTTTAATCCCAGTACTCGGGAGGCGGTGTTCGAGGCCAGCCTGATCTACAAAGAGAGTCCGGGACAGGAAAGGCTGTAACACAGAAAAACCCTGTTTTGGAAAAAAAACAATAAACAAACAAACAAACAAACAAACAGACCAACTGGTAATCCATTCAGATGAACATTACACACCAGCGGACTCTGGACCACACACTTTTTAGACTGCTGTACTTGCTTATATTACCCATCTGTTACTGATGTTTAAAAAATGAGTGCAGAGTTGGCATCAAGAAGTGTCATGCCAGGTGGGTGTGGGGGTGCACACTTTTAATTCCAGCTCTGGGAAGCAGAGGCAGACAGATCTCTGTGAGTTCGAGGCCAGTCTGGTCTACAAAGTGAGTCCAGGATATCCAGGGCTGTTGGCTGTTGTACAGAGAAACCCTGTCTCAAAAAAAAAAAAAGAGGTGGAGGATGAGGAGAGGAAGAAGAAGAAGAAGAAGAAGAAGAAGAAGAAGAAGAAGAAGAAGAAGAAGAAGAAGAGTCATGCCGTTTGCACAAGGCTCCAAGGTAGAGTGAAATGTAGAACACAGGTCTCCCCAGCTGAAGTATATTCTACATAGTCCTGTTGTTTGTAATGAAATCTTAATTGTTTGAGATTACCAATAAAGACTCTAGATGTTGGGGTGAAAGCACGCTAGCTCAGAGAGGCAGAGAAAGCTGGCCTTGTTTCTCAGCAGAAGTCCCCAAAAGAAGGAATCCTCCTTCACCACTCTGTCTCCAAAATCCTCAAACTAAATGTCTCTGCTTCTATTTGCTGAGTGCCTCTTTACCCATCCTCCTGACTTCCTTTACTCTCTATGTTTTTTTTTTCTCTATGTCTACTCCCTGTCAACTGGTATCTCGCTCCACCTATGGTTGACTTTATTTCATCCTGTTTTCAAGCAGAAAGCACTTGGAATGAAGGTGTGTACTAGGACTGAGCCACTCCACAAATAGAAATAAGGTTTTCCAGTAAACAACAACACAATCTCAGGGTTCATAGTGTGATCAAATATCATGCAACAAAGTCTCACCTTCCAGAAGTTTCCTTGCCTACTTTGTGGAACCCTCAGAAAGACAGATGAGCATTGTATAAATGTCACAGTGGTCTTGAAAGGAGAAAGGAACAATAAAATCCATCAAGATGACCAACTATGATATGGCTTAGTATTGAATTTTTAAAATAAAATAAAAATCCTTTATGATTTACAAAATGTAAAATTAGGCTGAAGAGATTGCTGCTCTTCTGTAGGACCTAGGCTTGGTTCCCAGTACCCACTTTGGGTAGATCTCAACTGCCTGTAATTCTATCTCTAGAAGATTTGAGGCTCTCTTCTGGTCCCTGAAGGCATCCCTCCCCAAATATGACATCCATCCATCCATCCAATTTTATGTATATCCATCCATCCAAATTTATGTACACTCACATGCATGTACATAAAATTTTAAAACATCTTTTAAAATTGTAAAATTGTTCAAATGCATAGAACAGTCTCAACAAAAACATTTAATCATTACCTGTTCCCTTAGGGATATCTTGTCTACCTCTTTTATTTTATTTTATTTTTTTGAGACAGAGTTTCTCTGTGTAGTCTTGACTGTCCTGGACTTGCTTTGTAGACCAGGCTGGCCTCGAACTCACAGCAATCTGCTTGCCTCTGCCTCCCGAGTGCTGGGATTAAAGGCGTGCGCCACCACCGTTGGCTCTTGTCTACCTCTTAACCTGCAGCTCTCTTTCCCTATAGGACTAGAGTGACTCAACCCTGTTCTTAGTTTGAAGTGACGAACTTCAGGAGGATGTAGTCTGTAGACACAGCACAGAGCCGAGCATTTGCGTGAGACCCAGAACCTCTGTAAATCTTCTTCCTTTGTATTGAGCCCCTGCATTTCCTTCAGGCAAATGTTGGTTTTTTTTCCGACTCTTATTTTATGTCTTTAGTCTTTCTGAACAGTCTTGGTCTATAGCCTCCATTCAATTGTCTTCTCACTGACGTTTTTGAGAGTGAGATCTCACTGTTACATATTATATTTGCTGATAGCTATGCTGTACTGCTTCCTTGATGGAGATGCAGTTTCCCAGTTCATTTTTAGTGGGCGCCCCTACCCTGTGCTTGGCACAGGACAAAGGAAGCTCCATCCAGAGAGGTGGAACAGGATAGGAAAGTTTCTTTTCTTTGAGACAAGATCTCATGTAGCCCAAACTTACTAAGAAACTAGGGATGACCTAAAGCTTATTTTTCTAGCTCTGTTTCGGAAGTGCTGGGACTGTGTGCGCGGAACACCACACCTGCTTTATCAAGTGCTGCACATCAAACTCAGGGCCTTCTGCAGGATAACCAAGCACTGTGATCCTTGGAATGAGAATGTCCCCCATGTGCTCTGGAATTTGAATAACTTGGTCCCCAGCTTTGTCGGGGAGCTTTAGGAGGTGTGGCCTTGCTGGAGGTAGTGTCCCTGGCTGCTGGCTTTGATGTTAAAATCCATGCTCCACTTCCAGTTCTCCCATCTCTTTACTTCCTGTTTGCTCTCCTTACTTCCTGTTTGCAGACTGAAGATGCACATCCTCAGCTTCCTGCTGCCATATTTCCCTGCTGTGATGGACGCTTATCCCTCTGGAATTGTAAGACCAATAACTCCTCCTTTCATAAGTTACTTCTCATTATGGTGTTTTTCCATGGGAACAAAAAGTAGCTAATACAAACCTTCTGGAATCCAATTACATCCCAACCAGACAACTTTCTTGATTTAGAAGATTCTGGTCTAAGTATTAAATAAATGCTTATAACCCAATTCTATGTTAGGAGAAAGCCTGAGAACAAATTTTCATGCATTTTGTGGCAGAGTAGTCATCAGTGTGGGCGGGTGAGTTTTTTATCAGTGTCTCTTACTGAAGCAGTTTGTGTCTTGGGGCATCTGTTCTCCTCCTGTGCCAGCAGTCTCATACTCAGACAGCAGGCATCAGCAACCCAATGGGCCTAGGGCTATGGCCTCATCTACTCTTTCAGATGTAGATGGACATTCAAGGATGTTTGTTGCACATAATAGTGTGTCTAGTCCTTCCCAGCCAGAGGACTAGGGTGTCTGGTTCACCATGCTTCCAGATTCTGGGCACCTGTCATGTACTGGCCCATTTTTCATCAGAACAGCTCAGTTTGTTAGTTTGGTTATAGGCATCATTATTGAAGATTGCATCAATTATAAGTGGGCTTTTCAGATGACCTGGGTAAGATCATTGTTTATTTTATGGGGGGGGGAAATCTTTAAAATATTTTATTTTATGTGTATGAATGTTTGCCTGCAGGCATGTATGTGTACCATGTGGGTGCCTGGGGCCCACAGAGGCCATAGAGGGCATCTGATCCCCTGTAGCTGGGGTTATGGTTGGGGCGAGTTGTTATCTGGGGGCTGGAAATCAAAGCCAGGTCCTCTGGAAGGGCAGCCAGTGCTCTGAACCACTGAGCCATCTCTCCAGTCCCGTGAGGCCTTTATTATGTTTAAAAACAGGCATTTGTAATTAAAGTCAGGGAGGAACAGTTAAAGCAATTTTCATTTAAGTTTTGGTCAAAAGAGTAGGTCCCTGTCCAACAACCATTGATGTGAACAGCATACACATGGTACAAGTCCTCCCAAGCTGTACTGAGAAATCTGGAAGACACTCACTGCTTTGAAGAGCTTTCCTAAGAAAGTAAGGCAAATTAGGTCACACTTTCTTTGACAGATGTTTAGTGAGTGGCCCATGCCAAGTGATCCCAAACTCTTAAGGCCAGCACAGTTATGAATAATGGTTAGTGTCTATTCTATATAGCTCACTATTCTATTTTCATGTTTTTAAGACAAGTGTCATTATGTCTCTCATACTGGCCTTGAATCACTACGTAGCCAAGATGGACTCAGAATCCTCCTGCCTCAGCCTTTCATGTATAGAGGCTCTAGGTGTGCATCACCAGGCATCAGCATACTGTCTTAACTAGACCTTTTATATAGTGAAGTCGCACTGTGTGTGATACCATACCTACCTGTCAACGATAAGGCACGCGGTGACATGTGCAGTGAGTGCTGTTGCTTCTCCTAACTAGGCTTCATAGATCAGCCATAGAGAGCAGCCGCTGAGACCTGGGTTCATGTGACACAGGAGAAAGTTGAACAGATGAGTAGCCACTGTCAGGAGCAGTCAGTGCTGGTCCCTCCTCCCCGAGGTGTGTGCTTAAGGGCATGTCCACACAGTATCTCATCATTAACATTTTCTTAGAAATAAGAGAAATAGAAGAAACAGTTAAATGTCAAATACATGGCAGTGTATATATTATATACGCGTAAGGGTGCTTGAATCTAGTCTGTATGAACAGAGAACAGCAGCAGCTTCAGAGATATGTGAACAGAGCTCCCGGCCTGAGAATGCTACATTGAGTACGTCAAAAACGTCAACGGTTTTTGCTCCCCTTGCAAATCTTCAACCTGACAAGAGCTTTCGGGAAAATTCATGGCAAGTTTGTCTTTTTTAAAAGCTATGTTTCTATAAATCCTACCGAAGTGCCATGAATGGCACTGTAAATCATGTCACTGGGTTGAGTAACGAGGCTTTCATTTCCTGGATCGTGCCAGGACACCCAGAGGCTTTCATCGAGATTGACTCTCGTGCAATATTTAATACCTATCCACGCAAAAAAGGGGACATTTTGATGTGGACCGAAAATATTTTAACCGTAATTTCTGCTGAAAGGAAAATAAATAGAAATCGATGGTCTTAGGTCTGATGGCTTTAAAGAGCTGCATTAGTCACCATGGAGGAGAAAAAGCAGAGTCAATGGGGGGTGGGGGGGGACAGTAACCCTCTTCACTAAATCAATGCGGATGTAAGTTCCAGTTTTACACGTGAGTGTGATTGGCACGTCTGATTCTAATGTGTCGGTTGAGCACATTTTTCTGGATTTCTTTTCAATAGTGAATGAAAATCAGAAGCTGAATGAGAGGGAAATGAGGACACAGGAACACAGCAGGCGAAAGCCCATAGCGTCTCCACACTGGGAACACACACGCCTAGGCAGAAGGCCCGGCAGATAATGTGGAAACTCTTTCAAAGCAGCCTGTGTGGTAGCAGCACCTAATCACCCAGCCAGACTCCAAGTCAACCGGGCATCCCTTTGTCCAGGAGTTAAAGGACCCTGGCCTGTGATTTCTGTCTTTTGACGGCTTCTCATGATTCATCTTCACTAACCCTCCATCACTTCTTCATAGTAACCTGTCTTCTCGCTGCCTGGGTTCCAGTTGCTTACAGAAGCCTGACAGCCACAGTCCGAACCCTCTGCATCTTTTCTAGACTTTGCTGTCCCCGACTTTCTGCCCCGCCACCTTCCATTTTCATTATCTACCATTCTGTTCTTCTCATTCTTTATCTTTCAAAGGTCTCACTAAATGCCAGCTCCCTTGAAGCCCTGAACTCCTCTCACCCCTGACTCCTCCCTGCTGGATGGAAAAAAAGAAACAAAAAGGAGGACATGACTGATCCTAGGTATGATGGAGGAGAAAGTTTATTATAGACATGAGGGAGATATAGCCAGAGGCTCAGGCATCTGGGAGAGTCAAGAGCGGACAAGGCTGTGAGCTAGCCCATGTGAGGAGAGTGGGGAGGGCACAGGAGAGGGGGGCCAGCAAGCCAGAGAGCCAAAAGGGGGGGGGAGGGAGAAAAGAAAAGAAAAAAAAAAAAAGGAACACATAGCTGAACTGGCTGGGATATATAGGGAAAAGCAGCTGGGGTAAAGACAGCCTGGTGCCTGGGCTGGCCAGTTCAGGGTAGGGGGCAGGGTATGCCAGCCAGGGGGACCTGGTAACAGGTAGGGACTGAGGGATGCTGGGAGGACCTGGTAGCCAGAGTCTGCTTTGATAGGCTACTAGGCATCTCAGTCAGCCATTTGTCCAGGTTTGAGATCTAACATCTGCCTGTTTCCACAGCCCCCTGATGTGATTTTCTTGTTCTATTAGCCATCAGGGTTCTGCAGGAGGCAGAGAGATGCTCATATTAGGAAGATTGAAGGGGAGGAGTGAGAGTTAGGGCAGAACAAGGACCCGGGATTGTGGAGTTGCCAAGGCTTTCAGGGTTGAAGAAACAAGAGACAGTGAAAAGCTAAAACCATGCAGAAGAGGCAAAGCCCAGTTTTGTGTGACCCTAGGTGAGGTAACCCTGCAGGCAGGTCTGGGAAATAACTCTTCTGTCTTTATTTTCCTCCCTGCTCTTTGGCCTGAGGTTGAGGTTTTTCACTGGTCATATCCAATATCAATCTGAGAACAGGGAAGGGTTAAATAGTCTTGTAGTTCAGCTATGAGGGTGAAGAGAGCTAGAAGGGCTATGGAAGGTGGTGGTGGGGGAATCATATTTAGCACAGTTCCATGTGGGTTCATTCACAACGGCTTCTCCAGACAACCTGAATTCCCTGGGAGAGAAAAAGCCACTCTGATGTCCGTGGGCATCCTTAGCATCTAATGCACAGTTGGTGTACTTGTGGAGCGAGTCAGTGACTGTGGTAACTCGAGCTTGCGCAAAGATTGTGCTCTGTAAAATTGCCACATGCTTTCTGGAACCCATGTTAAACCGTAGCAGCATAAGCGCAGTAGTGTTGTTGTTGTTGTTTTAACGATTTTTTCTTTTGTTTTATGTCTAGGCGTTTGCCTGCACTCATGTTTGTGCCCTTTGAGTGTGTGCCTGGTGTTCTCAAAAGCCAAAGGAGAATACCATCAGATCTCCTGGAACTGGAGTTACAGATGGTTGTGAGCTGATATGTGGGTGCTGGGAACTGAACCCAGGTCCTCTGGAAGAGCAGCCTGTGCTCCTAACCGCTGAGCCATCTCTCCAGAGTGCCCCTCCCCCACCTGTGGAGGCTTCAGTGGGGTGTTGGATAATACGGTTGTGAGCTGCCCAGTGTGGGTTCTGGGAAGTGGGTTACAGTCTTCTGGAAACGCAGCAGGTCCTCTTAGCTGCCAAGCCATCTTTCCAGTTCCCAGGAAAGGGTGTTCAACAATGAACCAAGGTGTGGACGTTTTCTGTATGGCGTTATCATTTATTCTTGGTGCTGGAGAGATGACCTAGGGGTTAAGATCTCTGGCTGCTCTTACAGAGGACTGGGGTTCAGTTTCCAGCCCCTTCATTTTGGCTCCAACCACCTGTAATTCCAGTTGTAGGGCATCCAATGCCTTCTTCTTGCCTTCACAGGCACCAGGAATATACACGGCGCACATAAATATGTGTAGGTAAAACACTCACATGCATAAAATAAAAGGAAATAGATCTTTTAAAAATGTACATTTTTGATAAAAACCAAAGTTACATTGTTAAAAACTAACCTGAAAGTATCTTTTTTCCGATCTGACAACATCTTGCTAATAAAGGAAGAAAAGAAAAAAAGAAAAAAGAAGAAGAAGAAGAAGAAGAAGAAGAAGAAGAAGAAGAAGAAGAAGAAGAAGAA
>CAJRSG010008485.1:0-12800 GCA_907169655.1 Acomys percivali
TTTTGTTTTTTTTTTTTTTTTTTTTTTTTTTTTTTTTTCTTTTTTTGGTTTTTCTTTTTTTTTCTTTTTTATTTTTTTTAATTTTTTTAAAATTTTTTTTATTTTTAATTAATTTATTCTTGTTACATCTCTATGGTTATCCCATCCCTTGTATCCTCCCATTCTCCCCTCCCTCTCATTTTCCCCTTATTCCCCTCCCCTATGACTGTTCCTCAGAGGGATTACCTCCCTCTGTATATGCTCATAGGGTATCAAGCCTCTTCTCAGTGACCTGCTGTCCTTCCTCTGAGTGCCACTAGGTCTCCCCCGCCAGGGGACATAGTCAAATGTGAGGCACCAGAGTACTTGAGAAAGTCAAATCCCTCTCTCCACTCAAGTGTGGAGACTGTTCTGTCCATGGGCTAGATCAGGGTAGGGGTTTAAATTTTACCGCCTGTATTGTCCTTGGCTAGGGCCTTAGTTTGAGCGGGACCCCATGACCCAAATCTGCCTATCATAATGTTCTACTTGTAGGTTTCTAGGACCCACTGGATCCTTCTACATTGCTATTCTCCCATTGTTCTGGTGCTATCTCAGAAAACTGGGAATAGGGCTTCCTCAAGACCCAGCTATTCCACTCCTTGGAATATACCCAGAAGATGCACCAGCACACAGCAAGAAAATTTGCTCAACCATGTTCATAGCAGCGTTATTCATAATAGCCAGGACCTGGAAACAGCCTAAATGTCCCTCAGTAGAAGAATGGATAAAGAAACTGTGGTACATATACACTATGGAATACTACTCAGCTATTAAAAACAAGGAATTCCCGAAATTTGTGGACAAATGGGTTGAGCTAGAGATGATCATAATGAGTGAGTTAACCCAGAAGCAGAAAGACTCAAATGGTATATACTCACTTATATCTCCATACTAGCCCAATGAGCATGTCTCATGAAAGCCTTCCCTTACCAGGAAACTGGGACCGAGGGGAGGACATCCTATTGGAACTCTGGTGGTTTCTTATCACTTCTGTGAAACACCAATGGTAAATTCTAAAAAGCAAAATAGAAACAAAAATAAAAAAATAATATTTTTTATAATGGTAATGCCTCATTGTATTCTTTATAATAATTTCAGTAACTCTGAGAATTACATACAGTGAGTTTTGATCATGTTCCTCTACCTATATCAACTTTCCCCATACCATCCCCCACCTCCCTAGCCCGCATTCATACAATTCCTGTTTGTACTCTCTGCCCCTCCATCTGTGTGTCTCTCTCTCTGTTTTTGTCTGTCTGTTTCTCTCCCCCTATGAGTTTAGTATATGTTATTGTGCTGACCAGCTACTCCTGAGTGTGGGGCTTTCCCTGGAGGGTGGTTGGTACACTGGATGTCACCCATTAAAGAAAACCAACCTTTGTCCTCCTGGGAGCTCAGAATTTGTTCCCACCTCCCCTACTTCATTCTGGAAAGCTAGGGTGAGCTTCTGAAGTGCTTGTGAATGCTGTCACAATCTCTGAGCGCATATGGACACCCCTATGCCCTGTGGTGTCTGGGAAACATATTCTCTGAGTTCATCCCTAACTTCTGGCTATTGAAACATTCTGTCCCTCTCTTCCACAGAGAACCTGAGCCTTCAGAGGACAGCCGAGTTATCCACCTCCTATTTAGTGCTGATGATCCTGGTGCCTCTTTTTTTCTGTACATTGTCCAGTTGTGGATTTCTGTATTAAGTGCCACCAACTTCAAGAAGATCAATGTCTATTGGCAGCAGCATATCAGCTGTGCGATTTCTATGGGATCCTACTGGCCAACAACTCAAAAATAATTTCCCTGTTCTGCTTGCGACTTCTATTTGGTAGGTATGGTTTCTTCTTGGTGTTGTCCCATTATGGGATAATTCCATTTAAACTCTTTACATATGTATATGTTTTAGGAAGCTTCTACAGCAGTAGGTTTCCTTATGGATTTTTCAAAAGGTCTTTTGTGTTAATTTCCTTCTCCAAACTCCCATATGCTTTCCCATCCCCATCCCATCTAATCCTTCCTGTTCCAAAAATGGGAAAGGAGAAAAATGTATCAGGAGAGGATAATGTTTCATTGTAGTTTAAAAATTAGCTTACAATGTATCAGGGTTCCGTGTAGCATTTTCATGCATATTCATTTTGGCTGTCTACTCCCTTTCCTCTGCCTCATCGCTCTGACCCACCTTACCACTGTATCCCCTCAATTATAATATTTCCCCTTGCACTTTCTATTGTCTTTCCCATCCCTCTCCCTTATAACACACCCCATACCACAGGTCCATCCCTGGTTTTCTGGCTTTATTCACATTTACTTCCATCTTGAAAAGGATTTAGCTTTCATAATTTTCAAAAGAATTATAGGAAGAAATGTAATTTCCAGAGGAGCCTACTGCAAGCACTAGCCTGGCTGAGGGCAGAAGTCACCCCCACCAAGGGGAAAAAGATATGCTATAAAAGGGAGAATTCTGTTGCAAAGAAATTAAGATTTTTGAGGATGATGAGGCTTTTAATTTAGGATATGTTTAACAAGACATATTTGCAACCCAAAAGTTGTGTTTTGAATACCTGTTAATATGCATACAGCTATGTATGGCAGCAGGAACATGTTCGGAAGCATGTGTTGTGAGGTGATTTCATTACTGTGAAAACATCAAAGAGTATGCTTCATCAAAGTAGATGGTGTAGGTCAGTCCATCAACATAACCTTTTGTTGCATTTAATGGACTTGGAAAGTACAAGACAGTGGAAGCAGCAATGACCGTAACATGTCATAAGCTTAAATTTATTTTTATAAATAAGAGTACAGAAATTACACTGTGATCTACTGATAAACACACACCGCATTAAATACAAACCAGTAAAACCTGTTCATTGCCATTGTTATGTACTGTGTGTGCTATAAAATGTTGACAGACAACACAGTAAGCATATGTCTGTCAGCAGCCCTATAAGTACATTCTCAATTCATTGCATCAAATATGCATTAGTTACTGGTTTAGTTTCAGTAGGAAATGGAATCGTTCAACTTCATTATATTCTCATAGGATCACTGTCCTATATGTCTTCTGTCAATGACTGAAATACAGTTCCACAGGAAGCTACTATAACATTTCCTGGCTATCAAATATTAGTTGTGCACTACATCATAATTATACTGGTATTTCCCATTCTTTCACATAGGCTCTCACTTGAATAGTTTGCTGACATTCAAACTTTATTCTTGAACTATCTTCCTAAAAATTATGTTAATGATTGCCAGTCAGATTGCCAGTCCTTCCAGCCCAATTTCTCGAGTTAACCAAGTGCTAAAAAATATGATCCCTGAAACTCTCAATCCTGATCTTAGCCTTCACTAAGCATGGTGTACATGCTTCTTTTAGGAAATTATACTTTCTAAACCTTTCACTTGCTGAAAGGCTCAAAGCCATTTAAACACTATAGTGCAATAGCAATGACATATTTATGAAAAGGTTCCCCAGGGTAAAACATAGTCAAAGATAGGGGAATTATACAAAATAATTGTTGACTTGTGGTTACTTGTTTTAAAGGATAAGACCTGCAACATAATACACATAATTTCTGTATTTTGGGTGGACATTAAATTTGTTGAAAAACATTTGGGCAATAACGTCTTCCTAAGTAAAGTAGGAACCTTTAAAGTAAAATTTAAGAGACTGCAGTGGCAATCCTTCTGTTGTAGCAGCTGCCTGGGATGGGAGTGCTCCCTCAAGAGCCCGCTTTCCTGTGAGGTTTAGGAGAAAGGGCACGGGTTTAGCTATTATTGGCAAAAGTGGAACAGTCACCCAGGGAAATAACACAGACTGTCTCAGTTTAAGGCTTTCTTTCTCTATCTGCAAAATGAAGAAGTGTTATTAGCATTCACTGGATGACCAGCAGCATTGAACAAAGTAATAATAGCCAGCGTGGTACTTACTGTGTAACGCTTTCAGGACTGAATGCTTATAGGTGAATCTCATTTAACGTCACAAGTATCAGAATCCCTGCTTTAAGTGGGGGAGATGTTGAGCATCGGTGAAACCCAGTTTGTAGTCAGGTTGGGTAACGAAGAAAAGACAGAAACAACTATCCTTCTGATATTCAAGCTCTTGTTGTGATGACCAAGCTACACTACATGACCTATTGACTTTACTAAATGACTAAATGGCTTCACTGAAAGACTAAATGACTTTATATTAGCTTAGGAGTTCCTACAGCTCAACCATCTGACAACTCCTAATCCGGTTCACTGACCCTGAGGGTAGAGGCTCATGGCTACTGTAAGACCTCACAGTTGATATACCTAAAGAAAGTCCATGTCTAGATACATGCATGAACTCACACACAGTATGATAGTTCGGTATTAATCAACCACAGTGGTTGTAGTACAGAAAGAATAAAATATTTTTATGTGACTCAGGGCCCCAACAAAGTTCTAGCAGTATTAACCTTATATACCTGTGTGTAAATATACTTCCAATGAGTTGAGAAAAGGCAGATTTGGCAACAAGATGTCCTCAGTTCAGACTGCAAACCATTTTTAAAATTTACATAGAAAATTTAAAACATGAAATATCAGCAAGATATAGTGGTGATTGTCTTTAACCCTATCACTAGGAAGGCAGAGGCAGGCCAGCCTGGGTTACAGCCAGGGCTACACAGTGAAAACTTGTCTTGAAAAAAACAAAAACAAAAACCAACCGAACAAATAAATATCCTTTGTTGTATTGACTGTATTGATAACCTGGATCAGCATCTTTGGAAGTATATATACTAGTGAAAATTGCTTTGCTCTAAAATAAGTAACAGAAGATAATGGTCACAAGATAGCTGTTATTCTGGGACTGATCTGTCCTTCATGGAGTTAAGGACAGAGCTTCTTTCCTTCCCTGTCATTCACTGGCACTCACTGTCAGACCAAACCCCATGCCAGACTTAAGGCCTGTAAGAGCCACGAGTTCTGTTGCACCATTAGTTTACTGGCTTTGCCGACTGGATTAGGTTTTAAATTTTCCAATCTCAAGATGCTACTTTGCCTTTGTCTTTCTGTTTCTCCGTGCCCTTTAGATGTTCTATAGTCCTATAATGTCTTTATTAGTTAGTTTTTAAAATTCACTAAATATTTGAGAATTTTAGTAGTATTCACTCCCCTCTCCAGTCTTTCCCTACAGCCTTTCCCCAGTCTATGCCCATGCAATTTTGTATCCTCATTCGTTTTTTTAAAAGCTCATCAGATCCTAAAAATGTCATTGCCTATATACCCTTAGGATGTATGCCAGCCACTGGAGAATGTTAGACCTATTGGGGACTATACACTTAAAATAAACTAACTCTCCTTCTCTCTGAAACAATCAATGACTTCCTTAGCTGGACATATCCATGCCCCCTCCATGCTGGAATTTCTGTCTGACTTGAGCTGGAGGAGGTCTTGCTTGTGCCCTCATAACCTTTGTGAATTCATTTGTGGATTTAATTTGCTGTATCTGAAAAATTGTTCCCTTGTAGTCATCCACTACCTATGGCTCTTATACTCTTTCTGCGTACTGTTTCACAATGGTCTTTGATCCTTGGGAGGAATTTGTGATATAAATGTTCCATTTAAGGCTGAATAATCCATATTACTTAATCTCTGTATACAAGAAGAAGCCTCTCTAATGGGTTTCAAGAAATACAATAATCTATGGATATAATGAAAAGTCATAAGAAGTCAGATTAGTACTATGTCATATTAGCAGAGTAATAATAGCAGGTTGTCTGCTAATGCCTATCACAAGTTTAGTCACAAGTTATTGGCTCTAATAAGTGTGCTTAGGTGTGGGTTCCATCTTGTAGAGTGGGTGTTAAATCTCATAAAAAAATAACATTTGTGCCACTATTGCACTATAGCTGTCATGGTTTACAGGTAGACAATATTGTACATTATAACACTGTGAAAGCTATCCAGTATGAATGGAAGTTCCAAGTCAATGCTAGTGTGGTTTTTCCTATGTTCTGTGACTCCAATATATAATCAAGTTGTGGAAGGTAACCAAAAGCTGTAGACTGTAATATTTTTTGCTGTCCATTTTTCTTAATTCACTGCTGATGAATTGTATTCACTACTGGAATCCATGGCGACTGTGTGGCAGTTAGTGGAATCTTTCAGAGGTAGGTCTGAGTGGGTGGCCCTTAGTTCATAGTAGACCTATGACTGTAGATGTACTTGACAATGTTAAAGCACCTTTTGAACTGGCTATTGACGTAATTTGGGCAAGTTTGGAGGCACCAGGCTCCAAGAAGCCCAGAATACTTAAATAAAACATGAGAATAGAGAGAGTTCAAAAGATAGGAGACTGGGTAACTAGTCCCCTGTCAAAATGAATGCCTGTTTCATAACAAGTTCTCCTTGTATTTTATAAAGCTGACATACAGAAGATGATCTAGGACATTAGGTACAAGAAAATTTAAAGACAAGCAATCATTCAGGTTGTGGCTTTGGTGTGACTGGGTCAGTTTCATTCATATTTCTTTGAGAATTAGGAGCAAAGAGAACATAGTAAAGAGATTAAGAAATCTATGAATTGGCGAAGAAAAGGAATATTAAGAACACCCAAGTTTTGAAACAAAGAGAATGATACTAGAGTCATTAACAAGAATTCTAATTGGCAAGATGTCTTAAGGTAATTTATCTTGCTGTGATAAAATACCCCTGCAAAAGCAATTTAGGGAAGAACACGCTCATTTTAGCTCATAATCCCATCAGAGCAAGGAGGTCAGGGCAGCAGGAAGCTGAAGCAGCTAGTCACAGCTGCCGTCAAGAACAGAGAGAGAATGAATGCACTCAGGTCCCAAATCTACTGAGTGGTGATGCCCACTTTAGGCTGAATCTTTCCTAAGTCTATCACCATAACAAAGACAGCCCTTCAGAATCATGCCCTAGGTCAACCTGATCTAGATAAATCCTCATGGAGACTCACTTTCCAGTTTGTTCTAGTTTGTCTCAAGTTGACAAATTATAAGTACCTATCACACAAGACAACCAGAAAAAGATCTTGAGAAAAAGCTCTCCCAACACAGGCCTAGAGACCTTTCAGGGTAGAAGTGAAACCTCTACAGGCTCAGTGCCCAAGATTGCCTTAAGATTCATTTGCCTGGATTCAATGGGCAAACCATGTGTTTCAAGCGTGTCCAGACCTAACTTGCAATGATGTCAGAGCTTCATGGCATGCCTGTAGTGCTGTAGGTGTAAGGAGGTACACTACAATGGCAGTTTTCATCAATATTTCTAAGGAAAGACTGGGAAAGCAGGAAGACACTTACAGCAGTGTTGAAAGGGCCGGAGAGATCACTTAATGACATGACAGTCTGTAAAGCTGTGGAAATGGAGCTACAGTGAGAACCTCAGAAAGGTAGAGTGACCATCTGTCTTCCATGTCTGCCCAGGATATATGCTGATATTAGTACATAGCTCAAGAGGGCATCTATATGGGAGACAACCATAAAAGCTGTGGAAAGTGCTTGCCAAAGATTTTGGGTACCTGGTCTTATCACGATATATACAGGACACTAGATTAACAATTATTGGACTAAATATCTGACCTCCTATATTCATTCTTGCTGTAGACTGATTATGCATCACTATTTGTATACTTCCATGTTTTAAAAATAATAATGTTTCATATCTGTCTCGCTGTTAAAGCTTGAAGTGTGTTTTTTGGTATAGCAGGTACTCACAGCTGAAGGAGTTTTTATTCAGTCTCAGAGGAGATTGAATAGGTGGATTTTGAGCAACTTTGGAATAGTCAAAAGTTTGGGATTATTTGGGACAAAAGAGATACATTTTACACTGAGAGGTGAACAGCTAGGGTGGGGAGGATACTGTGATTTTGGGTTTGTCTTATCTTCCAAAGATTAACATGTTGGAAGTTTGGTCTCCAGTGTAGAGGTGGAATGTGGTAGGACCTACAAGGAACGAGTTTTAGTGTAATGCCTTTAGATCACTAGGTGAACCTCCCACAAGGGAATTACGGTACTTCCTATATGGTCCTGTGCTTACTTTTTTTCTTTTATTTCATTTTATTTTATTTATTAATTTATTCTTGTTACATCTCTATGGTTATCTCATCCCTTGTATCCTCCAATTCTCCCCTCCCTCCCATTTCCCCTTATTCCCCTCCCCTATGACTGTTCCTGAGAGGGATTACCTCCCACTATATATGCTCATAGGGTATCAAGTATCTTCTCAGTGGTGACCTGCTGTCCTTCCTCTGAGTGCCACTAGGTCTCCCCCTCCAGAGGACATAGACAAATGTGAGGCACCAGGGTACAAAAGAAAGTCATATCCTCTCTCCACTCAAGTGTGGAGAATGTTCTGAACATTGGCTAGATCTGGGTAGGGGTTTAAAGTTTACCGCCTGTATTGTCCTTGGCTAGTGCCTTAGTTTGAGCGGGACCCCTTGGCCCAAATCTGCCTATCATAATGTTCTACTTGTAGGTTTCTAGGACCCACTGGAGCCTTCTACATTGCTATTCTCACATGATTCTCTCATTTAGAGTCCCAATAGGATGTCCTCCCCTCTGTCCCAATTTCCTGGTAAGGGAAGGCTTTGTTGGGACATTGGGCTAGTATGCAGATCTAAGTGAGTATATATCCTTTGAGACTTTCTGCTTCTGGGTTAACTCACTGAATATGATAATTTCTAGCTCAATCCATTTATCCACAAATTTTGGGAATTCCTTGCTTTTAATAGCTGAGTACTATTCCATAGTGTATATGTACCACAATTTCTTTATCCATTCTTCAACTGAGGGACATTTAGGCTGTTTCCATGATCTGGCTATTATGAATAAGGATGCTATGAACATGGTTGGGCAAATTTTCTTGTTGTGTGCTGGTGCATCTTCTGGGTATATTCCAAGGAGTGGAATAGCTGGGTCTTGAGGAAGCCCTATTCCCAGTTTTCTAAGATAGCACCAGATAGATTTCCAAAGTGGTTGTACTAGTTTGCATTCCCACCAGCAATGAAGGAGTGTTCCTCTCTCCCCACATCCTCTCCAGCATGTGGTATCGCTTGAGTTTTTTATCTTAGCCATTCTGATGAGTGTAAGATGGAATCTCAGAGTTGTTTTGATTTGCATTTCCCTGATGACTACGGAGGTTGAGCATTTCTTTAAGTGTTTCTCAGCCATTTGATATTCTTCTGTTGAGAATTCTCTGTTTAGTTCCAAGCCCCATTTCTCTATTGGGTTATTTGGTTTGGTGATGTTTAATTCTTGAGTTCTTTATATATTTTGGATATTAGACCTTTGTCAGATGTAGGGTTGGTGAAGATCTTTTCCCAGTCTGTAGGCTGTCGCTTTGTTCTCTTGACAGTGTCTCCAGCCTTACAGAAGCTTCTCAGCCTCATGAGGTCCCATTTATTAATTGTTGACATTAAGGCCTGGGCTATTGGTGTTCTGTTCAGGAAGTTGTCTCCTGTGCCAATATGTTACAGGCTCTTCCCCATTTTTTCTTCTAAGTGACTTAGTGTCTCTGGTTTTATGTTGAGGCCTTTAATCCACTTGGATATGAGTTTTGTGCAAGGTGACAAATATGGGTCCAGTTGCATTTTTTTACACATAGACATCCAGTTAGACCAGCACCATTTGTTGAAGATGCTATCCTTTTTCCATTGAATGGATTTGACTTCTTTGTCAACAATCAAGTGACCATAAGTGTGTGGATTCATATCTGGGTCTTCAATTCGATTCCACTGATCAACCAGCCTGTTGCTGTGCCAGTACCATGCTGTTTTAATTACTATTGCTTTATAGTACAATTTGAGATCAGGTATGGAGATTCCTCCGGAGCATCTTTTATTGTACAAGATCGTTTTTGCTATTCTGGGTTTTTTGTTTTTCCATAAGATGTTCAGAATTGAACGTTCAATGTCTTTAAAAATTGTGTAGGTATTTTGATAGGGATTGCATTGAATCTGTAGATTGTTTTTGATAGGATGGCCATTTTTACTATGTTAATTCTCCCTATCCATGAGCAAGGAAGATCCTTCCATCTTCTCATGTCATCTTCAATCTCCTTCTTCTGAGTTTTGAAATTTTTTTCAAACAAGTCCTTCACTTGTTTAGTTAGAGTAACTCCTAGATATTTTATATTGCTTGTGGCTAATGTGAAGGGTATGGCTTTCCTAATTTCTTCCTCTGCAAGCTTGTCATTTGTGTATAGGAAGGCTACAGACTTTTTTTAGTTAATTTTGTATCCAGCCAAATTGCTGAAAGTATTTATCATCTGTAGGAGTTCTCTGGTGGAATTTTGAGGGTCACTTATGTACACAATCATATCATCTGCAAATAGGGATAGTTTGACTTCCTCCTTTCCCATTTGGATACCCTTGATCTCCTTTTGTTGTCTTATTTCTCTGGCTAGAACTTCGAGTACTATATTGAAGAGATATGGAGAGAGTGGGCAGCCTTGCCTTGTTCCCGATTTTAGAGGAATTTCCTTGAGTATCTCACCATTTACTTTGATTTTGGCTATTAGCTTGCTGTATATAGCCTTTATTATGTTGAGGAAAGTGCCTTGTATCCCCGATCTCTCTAAAACTTTAAACATGAATGGGTGTTGGATTTTATCAAATGCTTTCTCTGCATCTAAAGAGATGATCATGTGGTTTTTTATTTTCAGTTTGTTTATATGGTGGATTACATTGATGGATTTCCATATATTAAACCATCCCTGCATGCCTGGAATAAAGCCTACATGGTCATGATGAATGATTTCCTTTATGTGTTCTTGTATTCGTTTTGCAAAAATTTTATTTAGTATTTTTGCATCGATGTTCATAAGAGAAATTGGTCTGAAATTCTCTTTCTTTGTTGAGTCTTTGTGAGGTTTAGGTATCAACGTGACTATGGGCTCATAGAATGAATTTGGTAATGTTCCATCCAATTCTATGTTTTGGAGTAGCTTGAAGAGTATCGGTATTAGCTCACCTTTGAAGGTCTGGTAGAATTGTGCACTGAAACCACCTGGCCTTGGGCTTTTTTTCGTTAGGAGACTATCAATGATTGATTCTTTTTCTGTAGGGGAAATGGTACTATTTAGCTTGTTTATCTATTCTTCACTCAACGTTGGCAAGTGAAATTGGTCAAGAAAATCGTCCATTTCCCTTAGATTTTCAAATTTTGTGGCATATATGCTTTCAAAGTAGGATCTTATGATTCTTTGTATTTCTTCAGTGTCTGTTGTTATATCTCTCTTTTCATTTCTGATTTTGTTGATTTCAATACTGTCTCTCTGCCTTTTAGTTAGTTTGGCTAACGGTCTGTCTATCTTGTTGATTTTCTCAAAGAACCAGCTCTTGGTTTTGTTGATTCTTTGGACTGTTTTCTTAATTTCTAATTTGCTAAATACAGCCCTGAGTTTGATTATTTCCAGACGTCTACTTCTTTTGGGTGTTTCTGCTTCTTTTTTTTTCTAGGGCTTCTAGCTGTTTCGTTAAGTTTCTTATGTGCGATGTTTCCAATTTCTTTTTAAAGGCACTTAGTGCTATGAGTTTTCCTCTTAACACTGCTTTCAATGTATCCCACAAATTTGGGTATGTTGTTCCCTCATTTTCATTGAATTTCAGAAACTCCTTGATTTCTTTCTTAATTTCTTCCCTGACCCATGTGTCATTTAGCAGAGAGTTGTTTAGTTTCCACGTACGTGTAGGCTTTTTGTTGTTTCTGTTGTTGTTGAATTGCAGCCTAAGAGCATGGTGATCTGATAGGATACAAGGTATTATTTCAATCCTCTTGTATCTGTTGAGGCCTGCTTTGTGACCTACGATGTGATCAATTTTGGAGAAGGTTCCATGGGGTGCAGAGAAGAAGGTATATTCTTTCTTGTTTGGGTGAAAGGTTCTATAGATATCTATTAGATCCATTTGGTCCATGGCATTGGTTAATGATGTTATTTCTCAGCTTAGTTTCTGTTTCAATGACTTATCCTTCAGTGAGAGTGGGGTGTTGAAGTCTCCCACTATTATTGTGTGGTGATCGATGTGTGGTTTAAGTTTTTTTAGCAGATCTTTTATAAATGTGGGTGCCCTTGTATTGGGAGCATAGATGTTCAGAATTGTGATGTCATCTTGGTTGACTTTACCTTTGATGAGTATGAAGTGTCCTTCTGCATCCCTTTTGATTAATTTTGGTTGAAAGTCTATTTTGTTTGATATTAAAATGGCTATGCCTGCTTGCTTTTTGTGACCATTTGCTTGGAATATTTTTTTCCAACCTTTTACCCTGAGGTAATGCCTATCGTTATAGGTGAGATGTGTTTCTTGAATGCAGAAGAATGTTGGATCTTGTTTATGCACCCATTCAGATAGTCTATGTCTTTTTATTGGAGAATTAAGACCATTGATGTTGAGAGATATTAACGACCAGTGACTGTTAAGAGTCTTAATTTTGATGTTGTTTCTAATCAAGTTGTGTTTTGCCATGATATAGTTACCTATTTCCTAAGTAGTTTTGTTTGACCCTTTGGGATGAAGTTTTCCTTCTAGTACCTTCTATAAAGCTGGATTTGTGGATAGGTACTGTTTGAATTTGTTTTTGTCAGGGAATATTTTGTTTTCTCTATCAATGGTTATATAGTTTTTCTGGGTAGTCTGGCCTGGCATCTGTGGTCTCTTAGGGTTTGCAGGATCTCTGTCCAGGCTCTTCTGGCTTTTATGATCTCTGCTGAGAAGTCGGGTGTAATTCTGATAGGTTTGCTATTGAATGTTATTTGGCCCTTTTCCCTTGCAGCTTTTAATATTTTTTCTTTGTTCTGTA
>CAJRSG010008490.1:0-12523 GCA_907169655.1 Acomys percivali
ACACACACACATATTCTATACTCATTTATTATTTTTAATTTTTAGATTTATTTATTTTTATCTTATATATGGGTAGTTTGCTTGCATGCATATCTATTCACCATGTGCATGCCTAGTGCCCATGGAGGCCAGAAGACATTATATTCCCTAAAACTGGAGTTACTGATGGTTGTGTGCAGGCAATTGAGCCCAGGTCCTCTGGAAGAGCAGTCAGTGCTCTTTTTTTTTTATATTGTATTGATTTATTCATATTACATCTTAATGGTTATCCCATTCCTTGTACCCTCCCATTCCTCCCTCCCTCCCATTTTCCCCTGACTCCTCTCCCCTATGACTGTGACTGAGGGAAACTTCAAATTGAACTAGAAATGATCATAATGAGTGAGTTAAGTCAGAAGCAGAAAGAGTCAAATGGTATAAACTCACTTATATCTGGACAGTAGCCCAAAGGGCAGGTCCCATGAAAGGTTTCACTTACCAGGAAGGTGGGACAGAGGGGAGGACATCTTATTTGGACTCTAGATGAGAGAATCATGGGAGAACGACAAAGTAGAAGGATCCAGCGGGTCCTAGAAACCTACAAGAAGAACATTATGGTAGGTAGACTTGGGCCCAGGGGTCCCTCTCAAACTATGGCACCAGCCAAGGACAATACTGCCAGTAAACTTCAAACCTCTGCCCAGATCTAGCTAATGGACAGGACATTCTCTACAGTTGAGTGGAGAGAGGGGTCTGCATTTCACACGAACTCTGGTGCCCAATATTTGACAACATTCCCTGGATTGGGAGACCTGGTGGCACTCAGAGGAAGGATAGCAGGCTACCAAGAAAAGATTTGATACCCTAACATCATATTCCATACTCATTTATAAATACTAACATCAGCACCAGTACTAGTAACTACACAGTGTCTTGAACATATGCCACACCACATGAGAAGTACTTTTAAAGAAACATATTTTTAGAGGCACTATTTAGTCCTCAATTTCTTTAAACCTAATTTGTAGATAGAATAAAAATCAGATTATAGTTATAGAGGTCTACTTTATATCTCAACTTATGACGTGGGCCTTAGAGACAGAAATAAGGTACAATGAATGACTTTCATAGTTATATTATTAATTTTTACACATCCATGACAAATACCAGGAAAACACATTGAAGAGGAAATAATTTCTTTGGAGATCACAATTCAAGGACAAGTTCAACATTACAGAACAGGCATGACAATAGGAACATTAGGTATCAAGGAAATTAATTCACCCATATTTGCAGATGATATGATAGTGTATATATGTGACCCCCAAAATTCCACCAGAAAACTCACACAGCTGATGAGCAACTTTAGCAAATAGGTTGTATACAAAATTATCTCAAGAAAGTCAGTAGCCTTCCCATATACAAATGACAGTCATGCAGAGGAAGAAATTAGGGAAACTACACAAACAATGTAAAATATCTAGGAGTAACTCTAACCAAGAAAGTAAAGGACTTGTTAGAAAACACTTCAAATATCTAAAGAAGGAGATTGAATATGCCACCAGATGACAGAATGATATCCTTTGTTCATGGATTGGGAGAATTAATATAGTAACAATAGCCATCTTATCAAAAGCAACTTACAAATTCAGTGCAATCCTCATCAAAATACCTACTCAATTTTTTTAAGACTTTGAAAGATCAATTCTCAACTTCATATGGAAAAACAAACAAACAAACAAAAAAACCTAGAGTAGCTAGAACAATGCTGTACAATAAAAAAATCATCCAGGAGGAAACTCCATACCTGATCTTAAGATGTACTATAGAAAAACAGTGATTAATACAGCATGGTGCTGGCACAGCAATAGGCTGGTTGATCAATGGAATCAAATTGAAGACTGAGAAATGAATACACACACATCTGGTCACCTGATTTTTGACAAAGAAGTCAAATATATTCAATGAAAAAAAGATAGTATCTTCAAAAAATGGTGCTGGTCTAACTGCATGTCTACATGAAGAATAATGCAATTAGACCCACATTTACAACTATGTACAAATCTCATGTCCAAGTGGATTAAGGACCTCAACATAAAACCAGAGACAATAAATAGGTTAGAAGATAAAGTGAGGAAGAGCCTAGAACACATTGGCACAGGAGGCACTTCCTTAACAGAATAACAGCAGCCCAAATGAGACCTCATGAGGCTGAGAATCTTCTGTAAGGCAGAAGACACTCTCAACAGAACAAAGTGACAGCCTACAGACTGGGAAAATATCTTCACCAACCCTACATCTGACAAAGTTCTAATAGCCAAAATATATAAAGAACTCAAGAAATTAAACACCACCAAACCAAATAACCCAATTGAGCAATGGAGCTCAGAAGTAAACAGAGATTTCTCAACAGGGGAATATCAAATGGCTGAGAAACACTTAAAGAAATGCTAAATGCCCTTAGTCATGAAAGAAATGCAATACAAAATGACACAGGAATTCCAATATTCCATTTTACACCCATCAGAATGGCTAAGATAAAAAACTCAAGTGACAGCACATGCTGGTAAAGCTATGGAGAAAGGGGAACACTCCTTCATTACTGATGAGAATGCAAACTTGTACAACCACTTTAGAAATCTATGTGGCTTTTTCTGAGAAAACTGAGAATAGGGCTACCTCATTATGCATCTATTCCACTCCTTGGAGTATACCCATAAGATGCTCCACCACACAACAAGGACATATGCTCAACCATGTTCATAGCAGCCTTATTCATAATAGATAGATCCTGGAAACAAACTAAATGTAGCTCAGTTGAAGAAAAGATAAGGAAACTGTGGTACATTTACTCTATGGAATAATACTCAGCTTTAAAAAGAAGGAAAACCCAAAATTTGTGGACAAATGGATGGAACTAGAAACGATCATACTCTGAGTGAGTTAACCCAGAACCAGAAAGACTCACATGGTATATACTCATTTACAATTGGACACTACCCCAAATGGGATGCCCCATGAAAGTCTTCACTTACCAGGAGTTTGACATAAATGTTAGGACATCTATTGTGACTCTAAATGAGAGAAGTATTGGAGAATGGGAAAATAAAAGGACCCATAGGATCATAGAAATCTACAGGTAGAACATCTTGATGAGTGGATCTGTACCCAGGTGAGTCTGCTCAAACTAATACACTAAGGACAATCCATGCAGTAAACATTGAACCCTTACTCAGATCTAGCCAATGGACAGGACATCCTCCACAGTTATGTGGAGATTGGGGACTGGTTTGGAAATGAACTCTGATGCCCTATATTTGACCACTTTGCCATGGTAGGGAAGCCTGGTGGCGCTCAGGCCAGGCTACCAAGATGAGAGTTGATGGCCTATGACCATGTTGTGGGGGAGGAGGTCCCCTCAGTCTAGACCTAGGGAAGAGGAATAAGGAGAAAGAGGGAAGTATGGAGGAATGGGCGGATACAAGTGAGGGGAAAACAATGTAATCGGAATAAATTAAATTAATAATTTTTTCAACTAAAAAAATATAAAAATAAAATCAAAACCTTGAGACTGGTTTGAAAAGAGACCAATGTGACTGATAGTTTTAGTATCTTGTAGAATATAAGCCCATATCTGGATTTAATAGGAATACAATTTTATAATATCCTATGCAAATGTTAAATGGTCTAGACCCCAAGGAAAAATTAAATGCTGCTCATTCTTCAGATGAATGAATGAGTCTATTACAATCCCAAAGTCCAGTCATAAACACAGAGTCATTAGTAAAGTTACTTCTCCTTTGGTGCATAGGTCCTTACCCTGACCACAGGAGGGCATGCTTGACTTCAGCCATTTAGCGGGTGTCTTCTTCTTCTCTTGAACTATCAGGCAGGAGGAGCTAAAGAGGATTTCATAATGTTTCAGTGGATCCATCTGCAATGACAGCTGCATACCAAATTCCCAAATTTTTTTCTGGAGAAAGCAGGTTATTGCAAAAGCTTGTTATTTCCTTTTGCTATAAGGCCAGTGAGTTAAGAGTGTATGTGCATGGATCTATTGTTGGGAATAATTTTACAACATAAGCAGAATCTGAAACAATATTTAAAGGTTTAAGAATTAATTGTAATAGATTAATCAAAACAGCCAGTTCCACATGGTGAAGAAAGGTTAAGTATTAATAGATTGATGAATATCTGGACCATGAATTCCCTCTATATTATTAAATGTGCTGTCAATAAAATAAATATCTGCCTGTACAAGTTTTGTAATGACAAATTCAGTGTATGATAAAATCCAATAGCTTGCCAGCTGAATAATGGTTTTTATGTCGTTCATAGTAATATTCAAATAAAATTTGAAAAGCCATAGAGTTCTATAATGATTTTCAAAACTGATTTTCAGTTAAGGGTAGCATAGTATAGCAAGGATACAAACCATATAATTGTTGACATCAGAACTTCTCCTGATTTAGTAATTGAGCAAAAAGTGACAGGTTAGCAGTTGTTGTTATAGGAACCTTACAGTGTAAATAAATCCATTTCAAATATTTATCCTCTTATGATATAATATGCAGGCATAAGTTTATTGTGTAACACAAATGCTGATTTCTATACCACCATAACTAGTTCTGTGATTCTCCTGTCTTAATGTTGTGTAAGACCTGTTCCCTCATTGTCCCCTGCTAGGTCAATAAAACTGCATATAGCTAAGCTCTGAGTGTTAGAGAGACTAAAGCTCGGCTTCCTGCTATCCAAGGGAAGAGGAGTTGGAAGGGAAATTAGGGAATGCAGCATATAAGAGATGTACAGTAGGAACAAGGATAGAGAGCTCTGCAAGGAAACCTACAAAATATCCATGGAGATTATAACGAGAGGAAGCCAAATTAGTTTACAGGGTCAAGAACAGAGTAATATAGTAATAACTATTCAGTTATTTTGCTGTAAGACTCGTTAAAATAAAAATAAGAGTCTCATTTATTTGTGTAATAACCAGGTCAAATGAGAAACAAACACAGTTTTATTAAAAAATTAGCAATAATATTTATAGGAGACAAGTTATTGGGAAAAATGAGATGAAAGGCAATAAAGGATCCACACAATGCATAAATGCATCTTTTTGCCTGGATTCAAACAGCTGTGGTTCTTGCTTTGCCTCTCAAGATAGTGTGTGAGGACTTCCCAATGTTGTTTGTCGCTATAGAGGTTTATGTCGACTGGTTTGTGCATATTTCAGGCAATGAAAGATATGTATCTAAAGTTCATGGCAAAAACAGGTTTTACCATAGAGGCATATGAGTAACACAAGCTGAAGTAAATTTACTTCTATACTCTACATGTGAGGAACAAAAAAGCTTACCTCTTTTTGCCAGAAATTTTGAAGAATAAACAGAAGATATTTGAAGCTAAAGTAAATGACATATACATGGGTGGAAGCCTATCATCAAGTCAAGTTGTATATCCAGCACTGAGTCTACAGTTGAATGAATATGGCAAAACATTTGTATCCTTGTTTAGCATTAATTACCAAATTGACACAGCCTAGAGTCATGTGATAGGAGATGTCCCAGCCTAAAATTGTCTAGAACCCTTGGTTTATGGGCACTTATCTAGAGGATTTTTTATGATTTTAATTGATGCAGGAAGGTTAAGTCTACTGTGAGTGGCACCATTCCTAAGCAGGTAGTTCTGGGTTGTAAAAATAAACCAGTTGAGCATTCCTGCAGGATTTCTGCTTGAGTCACTGCCATGACTTTTCTTAATGATGATCTGTTAATTGCAAGCTGAAGTAGACCTTTTCCTCCTGTAAACTGTTTTTTTGTTATGGCACTTATCACATGAAAAGAAAAGCTAAAAAAATGGGGATTTAGGCAGTTTAAACAATAATAGTTTCTCTGCTGGTATATAGAGATAAGGTGATGTATGGTTATATATGAACTGAGAAGACTTGGCACTCTATATTGGATGAGGATAAAGAAGAAAAGAAGCTCTTTCAAAAGAAGCTTCCACAAAACAGCAATTAATCAATGATAATGCACGACACTGTTTTTCACTCCTACCTACAGCATGGACACCAGAGAACCAATACTGATCTAGTTGTCCAGGATTGCATGAGTGTAACTCTACACAGTTTGCAAAGAATAATTGACTGTCTTTACTTTAAAAGTTTCTCTTATAGATAAGTAAATACTCAGTGGAGAAAATATGGAATCCTACAAGTGTGCAGAAAAAATTCCATAAAGATTTCTCCACTTTGAGTGAATGAACCCATACTTAATTTCTATATTTCAAAACTTTATAAAATTTTTATAGGACTTCTTATATGTACATGTGTAACTTAGCACTTTAGTTTCTGGGTTGCACTATGATATGGCAAATTTGGCATAAAAATTTAGAGGGGAACTAGGCATGGTTGTGCACACATTTAATCACAGCACTCAGGAGGCAGACGCAGGTGGATTGCTGTGAGTTCAAGCCCAGCCTGATCTACAAAGAAAGTCCAATATAATCAGGGCTACACAGATGAACCCTATCTTGAAAAACCACAACAAACAATCTAAAAATTAAAAAAAAAAATTCAGAGGGAAATTTAAATTATTGTAAGAGCCCTCATCATATGAACAGCCCATCATTTTTTCAAGTATTTTGTCTTGGAGGAGGTTGTGAGTCCTCATTATAATGAATTTGTTTTAAAATCTTTTTCGTTAGACTGTATTCCATCAAGGGAGATATGCACGAAACTAAAGAGGACAAGAAAGACCTTAAGGTCCTAGAAAGGAAACATGATAAAGGCAATAATTTAGATGAAACTGATGTGAAGTAATAAAATGAAAAGTGGATGGGAAATTACTCTAAGTAGAAATAATTATATCTGAAGAAATGTACTTCTTTAGTAATTACTACCATACAAGATGGCTTGTCCATCTTTAAATAATTGCAATTATGAGAGGTTGCCTTTTTATATGTTAAGCAAATATTCTTTCTCCATATTTCTTTCCAGACATTATGCATTTATTATTTGCTTATGTGGGGATGCTTGAGTGACATGTGTGTGTGTGTGTGTATGTGTGTTTGTGTATGTGTTCACATATGTATGGGTACACACGTGTGAGGTGCTCATTTGTTCATGCAAAGGGCAAAGTTCAACCTTCAGAATCATAACTCTGGAGTTCTTTTCACCTTTCTTGAGAAGAGACTCTCTCACTGTGTCATGGAGCTTGCTAATTTAGGTACACCATCTACTTCAGAGAACTATATATGCACCTGTCTGTTTTCTAAGCACTAAGACTAAAAGTATGAACTACCATGCCAGCTTTCCAAACATGGATTCTCAGGTTTGCATAGATGCCCTTGGATACTAGCAGAAACTAAAAAGCAAACTCAACTATCTACCTTATAGGAGACATGAAAGTGCTTGTGTTTCTTGATAAGCAATAAAGGAACTAGGAATGTTAAACACACAGAGTTCTGTCTTCAAAGGGAGATATATAGAGACTGTTTTATGCCCAGAAAGCTGCTAACAGATGTGATTAAGAATCTGATGACCTTTAAATTATATGTGTGACTATCACTACAAAAGATGCTTCCTCAGAAATTTTTCATGAGCTTGTTTTCTCAGTTACTCTATAGAACCCATCTTTATGGAAAATGTCACTTGGACTTTAAAAAGAATTTTAGTGTAAACAGGTTTTAAGCTCCATACACAGGATTAAGTAAATTATCATCAAGGAAAAATTTTCAAATAGCCCTAGCTTAAATATGCCTAAAATTAATTATTCAAGGTCAAATTCTCTAAATTTAAACCAAAAAATGCTACTGAATTGTGTTGAACTGAATTATTTTCTTGCCTCCAGCACTACTGTTATTATGCTGTCATTGTCACAAAGACCCCCACACTACCTAGTTTCAATTCTCACTTCTCTAATGGCACAGAGGAATGCTGTCCCTCTTATAGCATATTAGACATGTAAAACTTCACAAATATATTACCAGGTTGTCCTTAGATTCTCACCAATGCTACAGTGGAAAAAAAAAGTTGAAAGGCACTTGACTCTAATCTTCCTATTCTAGAAATCAAGACAAATTAGGTTCGAACAGTACAGTTCCCAACCTATATTGGATTATATATTAGTTGCAAACTTTAGTGAATAAACCACACTTCTCACTTTCAACACACTTGTCTTCTACCATTCTTATGTCTGTGATAAATCTTTTGCATTCTTGAAGCACTACAATTCAAAAACCTTTCCCACATCTTCTAGATCATTATCTTCTTCCAAATTAGCCCGAGAAACTAGATTGGATTTCAGTTCTCCTCAGACTTCAGTGCCTGGAAATTTCCCCTCATAGTTTTGTCAAATGCATCTCTGAGTTCTCATCACCTTTAGATGTGTAATATTTGAACATTGAAGAGAATGATGTTCTCAGAAGCAAGACAATTCACAGTTTTACAAACATGTCCAGTGCTTTGATAAGAATTCCATTTCAAGTGTGTTCAACATTCTTCCATTCAATTACAGTTACCCTCTTGTTTTCTTGTTTCTCTGTCATCTGATTATTATACAACCAATTATAATCTATTAGTAATTAGTTTTCAATTACCATGATTTCGGTAATATATTTCCTTTTACCACTTATACTCTCCTCAAATTTTTCTATGTAACCAAAGATCACTTTGGACTTCTGATTCTTCTACCTCATCTCTCAAGTTCTAAAATTGTAAGTCTTATAATTAAAATGAGATAATAAGATTCCAGGCAAAAGATATTATATTTTCTGAAGTTTTTTAAGTGAACATGAGGAGAGAAGGAAAGGGAGGAGGGATATCTCAGAGAGAGAGAGACAAAGAGAGAGACAGAGAGAGACAAAGAGAGAGACAGAGAGCGACAGAGACAGAGACAGAGAGAGAGAGAGACAGACAGACAGACAGACAGACAGAGGAAGAAAGAATGGAGGTAGGTAAGAGAGTAAGAACAAGAGCCAGGAAGAAGATATGGCCTTTTATAATCTTAGGTAGGGCCATGCCCCCATAACACATAGGAAATGATATCACAGGCAGGCTGACTGAAGCAGAATCATAACAGCAAGATTGTATCATAAACCTGATTTATACAATGCTGAAGAACTAACACAGGTCCTTGTGAAATCTAAACCCAGTAATAGTTTACCTCTATGTCAGTTGTTTTAGTAAAATAGTAGTCTAATAGTCAATCACCATCTCTAACTTGATAAAAAAGAGAACTGTTTGAACTAATATTGGGAATAAAACACACCAGAAGCTCTAGATCAACATTCTGAGAGTGGAGAATCTGGTTCCAGTCTTCGGTGTAAGTTAACCTGACTGCTAATTTTTAAATATCCTGTGAATTTCATCACTGACGGTAATAGTTGGATGAACTCTCTCTTTCTTTGTCTCTCTGTTTCTCTCTGACTCTGTCTCTGATTCTCTCTCTCTCTCTCTCTCTCTCTCTCTCTCTCTCTCGTGTGTGTATGTGTGTATGTGTGCACCCTTTTCC
Source organism: Acomys percivali (assembly GCA_907169655.1). Lineage (NCBI taxonomy): Eukaryota > Metazoa > Chordata > Mammalia > Rodentia > Muridae > Acomys > Acomys percivali. Next base: position 9,492 of record CAJRSG010008490.1, read on the forward strand.
TATGTAAATGGACACACGTGCATGCATGTGTGTGTAGAGGTCATCCATCTCTCTGGCACCTTCTCTCCCTTAATTTTTGAGACATGGTTCATCATTGGTTTGTTTTTCATATAGGATGCCTGGCTGGCTAGCTTCCCAGATATCTGCCTATGTTTGCTTCTTTACTTCTCCAGTGATGGGATTATATGTAATTGACACAATAGAAGTAACTATTTTTATTTCAGGTTCCTTAAACCTCTTTCTCACTACTCTACCACAATCACTTCCAATATCAGAATTTCAGGTAGGGGAGAAGGAAATTTAGCATGAAGAGGAGGCATAGTTATCCTTAGCTGCTTTTTGCTATTTAGAGTTATCAGATTCCTTGGGATAAGTCCAATCCTCATTTCAGGTTAACTTCAAATTCTTGTAGTCAAACTGCATCAACAGTAACCAGGAGCAGCAGGGGGAAACACCAGCAGACTTCTTTCTCTAAAATAAAGTAAAGCAGTGTTTCCATGTGTAAAGCAAGTCACTTATTTCACAGTGAATAAAATTTCAAAAATGTTTTCTTTATATTTCTTTGTGTACAGTTATACTAGCATGGACTTCATGAATAAAGTTTTTATATAATAAAATTAAATTAGGTACGAATGCTATTTGTGAATTTTCTGGGCAATGAGATAGGTGAGATCTAGGAGATACATATTCTGAGTTCTTTGCATGTAGACTGTGGAAAGCACAGGAATTTTACTCTGTGTCTTGAGATGGACATATTTGGGAACATTTAAAAAGATAAACCTAAAGAAGATGAAAGTTATCTCACATTCCCATTTCTTAGGAGAAAGGGCTAGAGAGTCTGGGAATGAGAATGGCTGTAAGCTGCTCTCTTGTTTCTCCATCAAAGCTGATGGGCATGGCGATAAGACTTGGCTGCCACTCACTTGTCAGCAGCAGTGCAGCCTCAAGGAATAAAAGTACTTTTGATGCACCAGTGCTTCTGCTTTGACGGAAAACCAGAAGACACTCAGAACCATGCGAGGGATGCAAGGAATGAGTATGAGGAGGAAAAACAGTGAAAGTGACATATTTGCTATACCACCTTCTCTGTCCATTACTTCCTTTAAACATATGAACAGTTGTGGGATCCCCAGGGCTTGTTGGCCAGCTATCTAGCTTATTTTAAAATGCACACAGAGAGGTTAAAGTTTACTTGTCAGATGTCTACTGTATTTGGAGAATACCAGGGGATTGAAGGAAGCTGACTCAGAAAGCAAGTTGGATAATGTTTGAGAAATGACATCCAAGGTTGTTTTCCATATTCTTGAAAAATGCATTTTTCATGCATGCTGGTATATAAGTGAAAACACATAAACACAAACACACACACATACATACTATCTAAATAACACAGACATACATCTATATACACTACATAACACTCCTTAGATAATGACATTAAATGTAAAGATCCGTACTTATATGTTTCAAATTCAACATAATTTTTACATACCAAATAGAGGAGAAATGTCATAGGATCCCACCCATCAGTGCATCATGAAGTGATGCTTTCTCTCTAACAAGACTGAGACTGTCCTTAGGGTCTTCTTGTATCTTCCAGGGAGTATACAGAGCAACTTAGAAACATTTGAACATTATTTATTGTGTGGTGCTATGGTCTGGACTCTCCTTCAATGCTTCGGGATCAGGAGAGTTGAGGTTTACCTGGACACTTAGGTGTCCTCTGCAGCCATCTCAGCTCCCAATGACATTTCATATGGATCACTTATACTCTGCCTACTTCTTTCTGTATGTTTTATTCACAAGGATTGATTCCAGTGGTCTTCTTGAAAAACCAGTTTATGTCATTTGAACTGAATTCCTTAGTTGAAATTTTTAAAAAGGATGCTTTGTTTGAGGAAATGGCTACAACATGAACTTGGCCACCTGGATTCAACTTCAAGAACTATGTTAACACACACACACACTTAGTAGCTGGGAAAGTGATAGGATTTACAATTTGTTTTAGTCTATTCTATTTTTTTGGTACAAAATAACCAGTACAGGCTTAGAACAAGGTATTTTTCAGTGCTAAGAGGTCAAAATCAAAGCACTCATGGGCTTGGCAGATGACATCTCTGGCTGTGTCTTCCTTTGTTTAGGAGATAAGGTTTCTCTGTGATAAGTGTCTCTGTGAAGGACACTCTTCCTACTTCTGAGGTGTATGACTTAATCTCTAAAATTCTTTATTTCCTAATACCAGCTACTAGATGGGGGCTGTCCTCAGAGTCACTCTCAAATCTTGCTTTTTGGCACCAGTTATAGCACTCTCATATATTCCACTTCCACTTCCAAATTTCCAATGTTTTTAAAGACTGAGTAACTTTAGTTTCATTAATAAAATCAGCCTCTGTCATATAATCTCTTTTTCTCTTTTTTATGTACATGTGTGTGGAATGAGGGTGGATTTTGTCTCAGGCTTTGTACCTTGGAAATACCATGGATACCCCATTGAGATTGATATTGTCATAGAATGAGTGGAGCCATCCTGGGTCAGAATTCAGGAGAAAAAATGGGGATTCCAGCCAGCCTAATGTGTTTCTAATCAAACATTAATGGGAGGAGGGATCTTGAGGAGAGACAAGCTATTGAGCACCTAGAGAAAGAAGCAGATGGAGAGAAGAGAAGACTGCAGGAATGAACCACAAGGGTATGGGTAGAGGAACAGCATGCAGGCCTGGAAACAACTAGGGATCCATCCCATGGAACTCATTGATACTCAGAAGGTTTATGGTTGTTTCACTTTAACCTTTTTTCCCTACTGTATAGGACAGTTCGATGGTAAAATAAAGTCTAATGTTTAAGAATAGAACCAACAAGTGGCACCCAACATGTGGCACAATAATTTCTGTGATTTCTAATGGTATGATGGAAGATTCAAATTTCAAAGTTATAGAAATGCTGTTTCAGGGTATCAGCAAAATTGCAACTACCATTGCAAAATTCTTTCCTTCTTTATACTTACAGGGAATTCTCTGTTTTTTTCTCATTGT